>JAJGRX010001201.1:0-238924 GCA_025461125.1 Carex kokanica
CCCCCAGTCAATAACTGTCTTTGTTGACCGCTAATTAAGAGGGGACCACAAATTTCAGCGCTAAAAGAAAAACAAAACGCGTATTATCGCGGCGAGTGCAAGTATTCATATGTAATACATCAAGTATTCATATATAATACATGAAGTATTCATATAAGATATCAAGTGTTTAAAAAAAACTGGACACATTACTTATCCATCTTTTACACGTTTTTAGAGGTGATTTTTTTTTTCCGTTCACTCTAACCAATATTTCTGACAATCTGTAAGGGAATTTTGCAAATCTAAAACCACGAACGTCTTCTATGCAATTTTCTCTTCAAATGAGATCCATGATGACATACTTTCGAGTATCCGTTGCACAAGTATTCATACCTTGTCATTCAAGTATTCATACATCATCAAGCAAGTATTCATACTCATCAGTATTTCACAAATAAAAAACTGGACACATCATTCACTCATTTTTACGATTGAAATTTCATTACCACTCAATCATTTTTTACTTGATATCTTAGGTATGAATACTTGTTCGACGAGGTTGAATACTTGCTCGACGTGGTATGATACTTGCACGACGAGATATAAATAATTTACGAGTTATGAATACTTGCACGACGGATAACTCAAAAGTACTTCATCATGGATCTCATTGAAAGATAAAATTGCGTAGAAAACGTTATGTTATTTTAGATTCGCAAAATTCTTCATAGATTGGAAATAGAGACGAGATAGAGGAAGGAGAAAAAAAAACCACCTCTAAAACGTGTAAAAGATGGGTAAGTAATGTGTCCAGTTTTTTTAAATACTTGATATCTTAAATATGAATACTTAATATATTATATATGAATACTTTATGTATTAGATATGAATACTTGTGCGCGTCAGTTGTAAATTTTTTAAATATAAGCAGTCCCTCTAGTTAATTAGTGGTCCCCCACGTAATTAATGATTGATACACGTTTTCTTTGTCTTTTGTGCTTGAAGTTGTGGTCCCCTAGATAATTAATGATTGGGGGATGATGAGGGATAGGAGCCGGGGGAAAAAAATCTTTATCCTAAATAATAAGCAACTCTCCTTCGTTTTCCTTATTAAATTACAGTATAGAACAGTCGCCATATAATTAATTACATAGGAATGTTATATTGTTTATGAAGCTTAATTAGGCGCCTTATTTAAATGGTGCATGTGCTGTCCCAGATAGAAACAGAGTGGAAGCATTTATGGTTGTAATTTTCAATTTTCATTTAAGGATAATGTACAGCATATCAATTCATCCTCGTAATACCATTAATTGTTTGGAAAAGTCTATGTTGTTTTGCCTATCGACAACAAAGTCGCTTTTACTTGAAAATTGAAATGATGTATATTGCTTCTTAATATAATTCCTACAAAATATATATCAAGACCCAATTACTGGTATGTTTAATTTACTGGATCTTCCAACAGAGACTTTGCCAGGTATATATAAACTGCTCCAGAATTTGGTGTGTACTTACTTTTGAACCAAGTTAGCACACTTGGAATTAAACTATGAAATGAATATAATATAGCGAATTAAATAGCCATTTAGCCGCCTTATTGAAATGGTTTATGTTCTGTTCCAGATCGGAACAGAGTGAAAACTATCACTTTATGGGTTGTAAAGCAAATTGCAGGGACAGTATGCATGGAAGGAGTAACTCTTATTTAACGAGCAGTGATAAAAACAAACAGTAATTATCATAGCAATAACTGGAACATATATAACGTAACAATAATAGTATAGTTAAATAATTAAGTAGATAGATATATAATATAGATGACGAGTGAGGAGGAAAAAAAAAAATATAATGCATGATTCGAAATATTGATAAATAAGAAAAGTACCTCGCTAGTGTCTTTGGCAGGGCCGAAGTAGACAGTCTTGCCATACGCGAGCAGACACAGTCCGTGGAAGAGCTCGAAACCTCGCTGCTTGGCTGGTGGATTGCTGCCACGACTGTCATCCCCTCCCGCCTTGCCAATTTTGCTATCCGGCTCATGACATGGTACGAGGCTGCACTATCCAACCCGCTCGTAGGTTCATCAAGGAACAACAACTCGGGCCTGGTCAAGATCTCCATGCATATGCTCACCCTTCTCTTTTGTCCCCCACTTATGCCTTTGTGGGCCCATCCGCCAATTCTGGTGTTGGATGACCCGGTGAGGCCCATCTCTTCTATAGTCTCCTCGGCCTCGCTTTCTCTTATCAGCCAGTGACATGGAATCCGGCAGCTGGAGCTGTGCCGAGTAGAACACTACCTCTCTCACAGTTAGAGTTGTCATCAGCACATCATCTTGTGTGACATATGCCTGGGTCACGGGATATTATTAATCACTCAGGCTAACTAATGACATGGTTAAATATATAATTACTGTGTTGCATGAATCAAAATGACACATATATATATATATATATATATATATATATATATAATATATATATATATATATATATATTTATAATTACCGAGGTACCAAATGCGAGCTTTTGACGCCGCCCGTTGATCAAGATATCTCCAGTTTGGCTAACTCCTGACCCTAGTCGTCCTGTCAAGTTCAACATATGTATTAGCTCAAAATTAGTCAAAATCAATTACTCAATTATCAGATAAAAAGAATCAAACTATAACGGTTCTATATATCAACACAAATTAGACATCAAATATTTTCTTTTACCTGCTAAGGTATCAAGAAGAGTAGATTTGCCGCAACCGGAAGGACCCATGATAGACAAAATCTCTCCAGGTCGTGCAAACCCATTGAGCCCGGAGAGGATCGGTACATTCCCGGCCCTTCCCAACTGCCGAGACACACAAATCCTCCCAGGTAAGCAAGATTCCCCGATCTTTGCGTATGGAATCTCCAGATGGCATTGTAATAGACACCGCCTCCACGGAGTTGTCTGATTCATAGTGGTTGTACTTCTTGCCATTGTTGGATCGCTGATGCAGCACAGGCGGAGGTGCCGTTGATTCGCCAAAAGGGAAGCGGTCATGTGTGCCGGTTGAATCGTCAATGTCGGATCGAGGAGTGTGACTTGGTGTCCATCTTGGCACATTATGAGGCGTTGTCATTGTATAATATAATTAAGGCTAGAGCATATGACGTTCTCTTAGCTTTTTTTCTTTTTTGTGTGCTTGTTTCTTATAGCTTTCAAACCGTGGCTTAAGAATATAGCTAGCTTAGGTAGATGTCCTCGATGGGTTGCTTCTTTTATAGTTAGTTATATATAACGACTAACGAGGCTTCCAGGAAGCTAAACATGTGGCATGACGTAATGTTAGTCGTTAATGGATCTTTTGTACTCCAGCTTGTGTAGATACCTTTGTTTGTATTCATACGTCAAGCGTTAAGAAGTAACATTTAATTAAGTATTATGTTTAATTAGTTGTATTTACCCCTGATCGGGGTGCGATATATACGTGTGGTATGACGTAACTGTTCTCGACAGGGATTTTTTGTATTCCATCTTGTGCATGTATCAACCAAACAACATTATTAAGTACTTTTCAAAATCGTTGTTTTCAGACAATTGAATTTTGTACTCATCTTAATAAATAGTTAAAAAATTCAAAAAAATGTAAAATTTGATCTGCAAGCACATTTTAATATATCCATCATATTGAACGGTTTGGATCGACTGTTTGGACTTTGAAAATGGACGATGTCATTCGATGTCACCAAAAAACGATGTAATCTGATCCCTCATATATATATATATATATATATATATAGTGGCTAATATCAAAACGTTTGAACTAAGGCCCTCGTGCAACCAAGTCGTTTTTGGATTTTCAAAGTCCAAACGGTCGATCTAAACAGTTAGATGTGATCTCTATATTAAAATCTGCTTGGAGACCAAATTTTACATTTTTTTGAAATTTTTTTACTATTTATTAACCCACTTTGAAAATTGCTGATCACATGGTCCATAATTTGGTTGCACTGTTTTTACTGTTCACCCGGATCAGTAATTTTCAAAGTGGCTTAATAAATCGTAAAAAAATTCCAAAAAATGTAAAATTTGGTCTTCAAGCAGATTTTAATATAGATTGAACATCTAACAGTTTGGATTGACTGTTTGGACTTTGAAAATCTAAAACGACTTGGTTGCACGAGGGCCTAGGTGTAAATGTTTTTTTTTTTGAAATATTGGCAGCAGCTGCCAAAATTGGTGTAAATGTTTTGATATTAGTCAGTCTCTCTCTCTCTCTCTGTATATATATATATATATAGTAGAACTAGGGTGCTCCTAAGCTCACCAAGCCCTTCGTGAGCGCGACTCTAAAACCTATCGAATTGACTTCAAACGACATTTTCAAACCATTAGATGTTCAATCTATATTAAAATGTGCTTGGAGACCAAATTTTACATTTTTTGAAATTTTTTTACTATTTATTAAGATGGTTTGAAAATCACTGTTTTCCAATGGTGCATAATTTTAATAAAAACAGCGATTTTCAAACCATCTTAATAAATAGTAAAAAATTCCAAAAAATGTAAAATTTGGTCTCCAAGCATATTTTAATATAGATTGAACATCTAACGGTTTGAAAATGTCGTTTGAAGTCAATTCGATAGGTTTTAGAGTCGTGCTCAAGAAGGGATTGGTGAGCTTAGGAGCACCCTAGTTCTACTCATATATATATATATAGACTATGGGGAGTTGTGAAGTAAAAAACTTCACGCTCATATCCCATTTTGATAATCCAAATCATTGATCCGAACTGCTCAACATGATCTCCATATTGAAATGTGCTTGGAGACCAAATTTTACATTTTTTTTTGGATTTTTTTACTATTTATTAAGCCACTTTGAAAATCGCTGATTTGAGTGAACAATAAAAAACAGTAAAAACTTCTGGACCATTCGATCAGTGATTTTCAAAGTGGCTTAATAAATAGTAAAATAATTGCAAAAAATGTAAATTTGGTGTCCAAACACATTTCAATATGGAGATCATGTTGAACGGTTCGGATCAGTTGTTTGGATTTTCAAAATAAGAATGTGAGCGTGAAGTAAAAATGACCTCTCTCACTTCGCAACTCACCATAGCCCAGCTCTATATATATATAGAGAGAGAGAGAGAGATGGGCTATTGTGCTTTGCAAAGTAAAGCCATCGTTTTACTTCGGCTTACTTTTTGGATTTTCAAAGTCCAAAACGTCGATCCGACCGTTCAAGTTGATCTACATATTGAAATGTGCTTGCAGACCAAATTTTACATTTTTTGGAACTTTTTTACTATTTATTAAGCCACTTTGAAAATTGCTGATCACATGGTCCAGAAAAAACAGTGCAACAAAATTCTGGACCATGTGATCAGCAATTTTCAAAGTGGCATAATAAATAGTAAAAAAATTTCAAAAAATGTAAAATTTGGTCTGCAAGCACATTTCAATATGTAGATCAACTTGAACGGTCGGATCGACGTTTTGGACTTTGAAAATCCAAAAAGTAAGCCGAAGTAAACGATGGCTTTACTTTGCAAAGCACAATAGCCCATCTATATATATATATAGTGACTAAGGTCAAAGTGGTAGTTCCTAGCCTCCGGTGCTACTAAGTCGTTTTCATATTTTCATAATCCAAACGGTCGATCTGAACCGTTCAAGTTGATCTCCATATTGAAATGTGCTTGGAGACCAAATTTTATATTTTTTGGAATTTTTTTACTATTTATTAAGCCACTTTGAAAATTACTGATCACATGGTCCAGAATTTGGTTGCACTGTTTTTACTGTTCACCCGGATCAGCAATTTTCAAAGTGGCTTAATAAATAGTAAAAAAATTTACAAAAAATGTAAAATTTGGTCTCCAAGCACATTTCAATATAGAGATCAACTTGAACGGTTCGGATCGACCGTTTGGACTTTGAAAATCTGAAAACGACTTGGTAGCACCGGGGGCTAGGAACTACCACTTTGACCTTAGTCACTCTATATATATATATATATATATATATATACACAGAGAGAGAGAGAGAGATGAGCTATGGTGAGACGTAGAGTAAAAACTTGTTTTACTCTACGCAAAATTTCTATTTTGAAAATCCAAACAACCGATCCGAACCGCTCAACATGATCTCCATATTGAAATGTACTTGGAGACCAAATTTTACATTTTTTGGAATATTTTTACTATTTATTAAGCCACTTTGAAAATCGCTAATCCGGGTAAACAGTAAAAAAATAGTAAAAACTTCTGGACCATTGAATCAACGATTTTCAAAGTGGCTTAATAAATAGTAAAAAAATTCCAAAAAATGTAAAATTTGGTCTCCAAGCACATTTCAATATGGAGATCATGTTGAGCAGTTCAGATCGGTTGTTTGGATTTTCAAAATGGAATTTTTTGCGTTTACGTCTCACCATAGCTCAATTATATCTATCTATAAATATATATATATAGAGGTTGGTTAATATCATAACGTTATAACTTTGGCCAAAGTTATAACGAGTCATTTTTGGATTTTCAAAGTCCAAACAGTCGATCCGAACCGTTCAAGTTGTTCTCCATATTGAAATGTGCTTGGAGACCAAACTTTACATTTTTTGGAATTTTTTTACTATTTATTAAGCCACTTTGAAAGTTGCTGATCCGGGTGAACAGTAAAAACAAAGTAAAAAATTCTGGACCAATGGATCAGCGATTTTCAAAGTGGCTTAATAAATAGTAAAAAAATTCCAAAAAATGTAAAATTTGGTCTCCAAGAACATTTCAATATGGAGAACAACTTGAGGGGTTCGGATCGGTAGTTTGGATTTTCAAAATGGAAATAATGAGGCGTGGAGCACCAAGTCGTTTTACACCATGGCTTAGCTAAGCCCAGCACTATATATATAGTTTGGCTAATATCAAATAATTTGTTCCAGAACTATGGTGTAACCAATTGGTTTTCCAATTTTCAAAGTCCAAACGATCGATTCAAACAGTTAGATTTGATCTCTATATTAAAATGTGCTTGAAGACCAAATTTTTCATTTTTTTGGAAGTTTTTACTATTATTAAGTTAGTTTTAAAATCACTAATTTTTAATAAACAGTGAAAAATTTCTGGATCATTGACAACAACGATTTTAAAAATGGTTTAATAAATAATAAAAAATTTCAAAAAATGTAAAATTTGATCTCCAAGCACATTTTATTATAGATTGAATGTTGAACGGTTCGGATCGACTGTTTGGCCTTTAAAAATGTAAAAATCAAAGCGTTTATTCCACGGCCTAGGAACAAACGTTTTGATATTAGCCAAAGTCTAAACTATCAATCCGAACTACTCAACAAACGTTTTTCATACCTCATCATACCTCATATTTTATATCTTCGTTTTCAAAGTATAAACTATAGATCCGAACCGCTCAACATGATATCCATATTGAAATATGCTTGGTGACCAAATTTTATATTTTTTGAATTTTTTTTACTATTTTTCAAATAGGTACAAAATCACTATTTTTGAACGGTTCAAAAATAATGATTTTATACCTATCTTAAAAAATAGTACAATTCAATTCAATTGAATGTGGAGGATAAATAATTGATGACCAGGAGCATGCCCGTCCATGTCAAATTCGCATCCCCTGAGATATCTCATATTTGCGTGACTTATTGGAAAATCTCAACTGTTCAAATACGTTCTGCACGAATCTGAAAACTCAAATAATACTGGCTCATGCACTATCCCCGAATAGACACCGGACACGTCGGTCACGCAAAATATGAGATATCTCAGAGAATACGCACTCCGTCCATGTCTCCTCTCCAATAATTTGTACCACTTGACTGCTTGAGTCATTGATCATTTAAAGCCGTATTGTTCTCTATTTCTATTTCTGAAGCCGAAATGATAATATATATACGGTCCGAAATGACGATTGAATATTCTTCGTCAACAGAAAAAACAAAGTGAGTCTATGGGACGCCTTTCAACTGATACAGATGCATTTGTTTTTTTTGGTCGGATTAGTCTATTGTAGTGTGGTATTTGGTGTGGAATTCTTTCGTAGGTTAATTTGGCAATTTTGTTGGGTCCAAATATTTTAAAAATATTATTGGTCATTTGATATTGATCAATTAGTCAAGAATAATTAGGTTATACACAAATTTTAATATGTTTACAAATTTAGAGATTTTAAGGTGTCTGATCTTCACTTAATATATGGCCTATAACAATTTAATTATAAACAATGCCCTATATTTTACAAAATAGAGATCCTAAGAAAAATGTTCAGTCTTCTAATTAATTAGTTTGTTTGTGAGAGCAAATAATGTGGTGTAAAATTTGTGTAGATCAAGACACACCATTGGAAATAACTTTATAAGACATAATGACTAGTACATGCCAACTTATTTATGGTAACATGAGTGTGCAACAGAAGATCCAGACTACATCTGTATAGAGTTCAAGGATGTAATTAAATTGATCAACCATTTTTTAAAAGTATTTACCAACAACATTTTCAAAGTAATTAGTTTTTTTAGAAACTATAGAGTAAAGTTTTTTTTATTAAGAAACTGTTTATAAACTCCATGCTGATAAAATGATTGACTCAAATTATTTCTACTTCTTAATTTGTTGTTGGCGTGGCTTAATAGAAATTATAAAATTAATTTCAGGAATGTGAGAGTTAGAAATTTTAGAGATCTTAATTTCTAAAAAGAAGTTCACAGTTATTTAGAAACTCATTTGAGTTGCTGTGATTAACGAAGTTAAATTGTTTTGAACTCAATCTAATTTGTCTGATTGCAGTCTTTAATTTGAAATTATTTATGACTTTCTGTGCCAATTCATTTTTTGATGATAGTTGTAACTCTGTTTGTGTTCAATTAATTTTTTGACAGCCGCTATCAAATTTTTCAAACAAGGAAAAAAAAACAGAGAGCCGCCAATTCAGGATCTCTGTTTTCAGATAATTTAAATGTAAAAACCAAAAGAAATCAGATTGAATTTTGAATGAATAGCCTGAATTTTGTGGGTGGATCAAATTTTTATGAACAACTGGTTGTTGATGAGGTTGATTAATATTATTCGAGGCTATTCAATGCTAAACCATATCCTCTGAATACATACTAGATTTTGTGCTTTAAAATAAGGATAAAGATTTTTTTCCCCCGGCTCCTATCCCCCATTCATCCTCCAATCATTAATTATCTAGGGAATCACAACTTCAAGCACAAAAAGACAAAAGAAAACGTGTATCAATCATTAATTGCGTGGGGAACCGCTAATTAACTAGGGAGATAGCTTATATTTGAAAAAATTTACAACTGAGGCGCACAAGTATTCATATATAATAAATTAAGTATTCATATATAATACATTAAGTATTCATATCTAAGATATCAAGTATTTAAAAAAAAACTGGACACATTACTTACCCATCTTTTACATGTTTTTATAGTTGGATTTTTTTTCTCCATTCACTCTAACCAATATTTCTGACAATTTATGAAGAATTTTGCGAATCTAAAATCACAAACGTCTTCTACGCAATTTTCTCTTTCAAATGAGATCCATGATGAAGGACTTTTGAGTTATCCGTCGCGCAAGTATTCATACCTTGTAAAAAAATTTATATCTCGTCGTGCAAGTATTCATACCATGTCAAACAAGTATTCATACCTCGTCGAACAAGTATTCATACCTAAGATATCAAATAAAAAATGATTGAGTGGTAATGAAATTTCAATCGGTAAAAAATGAGTGAATGATGTGTCCAGTTTTTTATTTGTGAAATACTGATGAGGTATGAATACTTGCTCGATGAGGTATTAATACTTGAATGACAATATATGAATACTTGTGCAACAGATAACTCGAAAGTATGTCATCATGGATCTCATTTGAAAGAGAAAATTGCGTAGAAAACGTTCGTGGTTTTAGATTTGCAAAATTTCTCACAGATTATCAGAAATATTGGTTAGAGTGAACGGAGAAAAAAAACCACATCTAAAAACGTGTATAAGATGGGTAAGTGATGTGTCCAGTTTTTTTTTTAAATACTTGATATCTTAGATATGAATACTTAATGTATTATATATGAATACTTGATGTATTACATATGAATACTTGCACTCGCCGCGATAATAACGCGTTTTGTTTTGTTTTTTAGCACTGAAATTTGTGGTCCCCTCTTAATTAGCGGTCAACAAAGACAGTTATTGACTGGAGAATGAATGGGGGATAGTTAGTCGGTCCCTTAAAATAATAGATCAAGGTTGGAAATTTACTTTTTAGGTGGTAATGTGTAGTTGTTTAATAAATTCAATCACGGAGAAGTTGGGCGCCACGCTCTCTCTTATTTATTAGTAGGTAACATCTACTAATCTATTACCAAAAATAAAATATATATACCGGGCAGGTTCCTGATGTTGCTTCACAAGAGGAAAGTTTTTTATTCGTATAAAATATTACAGGAAAAGAGAGAAATGTACCTTCCAATTTCTGAAATTTTTGTTTTTACTATTTGAAAAAAAAAAAATATAGAAAAAAACTACGAAATCTGAAAATTTTCATTTTTGACATAGTTACAACTAGGGCTGCACAAAAAATTCGTAGTTCGTAATTCGATTCGAGTTTGATTCGAAAAAATTCGGAAAAAATTCGATTCGAAATTGAGTTCGTTCGAAATTATTTCAAACCAAACTTAGTTCGAAATTAATTCAAACCAAACTCAAACTGGACCTAGTTCGTTCGAAATAGGTTCGCAAATCAAATTTAGTTCGAAATTAACTTAAACATGAACCGTTAATTTCTGCTGATAACTTATGTTCACTGATGAAAATATAAGTCGTCCAATCCATAATTGCTTTGAATTCTGACTTCTGAAACAGAAATTACGGTCCAATTACAAGCTCAAATAAAAAAATTCAACAACAAAGTTCAAATAAAAAAATTCACATGTTTATACCAAAAATTTTGTTTTTTATGGTAGGATTCTGAGTTTTTCGGATAATCCAGTCTCAACTCTCTCATTTTTTTTCTTTGTTTTGATAAAATTATTATTAATTTGATAAATTTGTTCAATTAATTTCAGCTTTAAGAAACTATTAAATAATAAATAAAATAAATAAATATTGTATCTTTATCATTTTTTTGACAGCAATACATTTTTTGGCATTTTTTGCATTTATTTTTGGACCGTTCGTTTTATCGCGGGAATTCAACGACCGATCTACAACAAAATCATTCCAAATCTGATATAGAATGATCAAGGTACAATATTGAACGTAACCAACATAAAAGTTTAGAAGATTTTATTATGTATGAGCTTTGGTCCAACACGAAATGTTTATGGTCATACGATGCTTCAATTTTCGATCAACTAGATGGATGGGTAAATGAAAACAAAATTTTATCAAACTTTCATGGAAGACGATAAATGTAATGCTCTTTTGATTTCAACGGCCCCGATTGGTCAACAGACGACATGTTTACGTGCGCCTTCATTAACTTAGAAAGCAAGAATATATGTTTCATGAGACATAAACTCTTGCCTTGTGAGTTAATGAAGGTGCACGAAAATATATCGTCTGTGGTTCGATCAGGACCGTTGAAATCAAAGAGCACTGCATTTATCTTCTTCCATGAAAGTTTGATAAAATTTTGTTTTGATTTACCCATCCATCTAGTTGATCAAAAATTGAAGCATCGTATGGCTATAAAATTTCGTGTTGGATCAAAGCTCATACATAATAAAACTTCCAAATTTTTATGTTGGTTACGTTCAATATTGCACCTTGATCATTCTAGATCAGATTTGGAATGATTTTGTTGCAGATCGACCATTGAATTCCCGCGGTAAAACGAACGGTCCGAAAATAAATGCAAAAAATGCCAAAAAAATGCCAAAAAATGCAAAAAAATGTATTGCTGTCAAAAAAATGATCAAGGTACAATATTTCTTTTATATGTCTAAAAAATGCAAAAAATGTTGTTATTGATCAGCTATTCATTTAGAAAAAAAAATTATATGTATTGCTGTAAAAAAAATTCAAAAAATGCAAAAAATACTTATTTATTTGATAAAAATAAAAAAAATAAAAATAAACATGCAAAAAGTAAAAAAATGTAAAAAGTTTGAAAATATATATTTTTATTTTTTTCCAAATTATTTGCTGCCTAATTTTATTTTGTATCACTGCAATGCACTTTTAAACTCACTCAATAAAATATTAAATAAAATATTAACTAAGCGAGTGACCCCACAAATCCTGCAATCCGATCACCCCAATAATTTCACACCCTTAGATCTATCCTCTTACCAACGTCTAGATCTCTTCCATGTCATCAATTCGCTCCCTTTCCATTCAACCAATTAACCCGCTATTTTTTCCGCCACTGCCTCCAATTTTTTTCCCTCTTCCCGCTAATTTACGCCAAAACCGCTCGCACAAATTTCTCTCCCGCTAAGTACCAAAATAATCTCCCTCACGTTTTCTCTCTCTCTCTGGTGGCCTCTCACAACAAAGACTCCTCTCTCGCCCAAATCCCCTATTACGTACATTCAAACTGAGTGTGGTATTTGGTTGTAATTAATTTTGAAGTGCTTGAGTTTTTATTTAAATTGTACTTCTATTGATATTTGAGTTTTATTTAAATTGTATTTTGAATATTTTGGAGTGCTTGAGTTTTTATTTAAATTGTACTTCTATTGATATTTGGGTTTTATTTAAATTGTACTTTGAATACTTGAGTTTTTATTAAAGTGCTGTAATTTCGCACTATGGCCCAGTCAGAAGTCATAAATCGTAAGTCGTAACAAAGTTCGTAAAGGTTCGAAATTGAGTTCGTAAAAAATTCGGTTCGAAATTGGGTTCGTTCGAAATTGAGTTCGTTCGAAATTAATTCAAACCAAACCTAGTTCGAAATTAATTCAAACCAAACTCAAATTGAAAGTAAGTTCGATTCGGTTCGGTTCGTTTGCAGCCCTAGTTACAACGTGAAATAACTTTTTTTTTTCAACTTTGACCAAAATCAATAGAATCAACGTGTTTTGAATCGTTCATAGTAGTTGTGAGTGGAAAAAAAAATTAAAAGTGTGCAGATAGTAATTACATTTGTGACATAAGCAATAGGATATTTTTAAAAGAAAAGATGCGTCATCAGGCCAATTTGACACCTGCCAGTAGAGTGGGAAAAATGGCACGCCGGAGCCGGCTCCGTCACGGAACGGCACGGTAACGGCACGGCATGCGTGTCGGTCACGTGCCGTGACTGGCGTGTCCCGTGCCGTGACCATTTGCGTGCCGTGACCAATTGTTGGCAAAGAAGACACGGCACGGCACGGAAATTGTCTTGATCACGGCACGGCATGGCACGGAACACGGAAACAGCACGGCACGGGACACGCGAGTCACGGAACGGAAGACACGCCAGTCACGGCAGTAGCGAAGCAATACACTAACATACCTTCCTATAAGGTATAATTTTATTTTAATTAAAATATTTACATTTAAATTTCAATTAAAACATTTGAATTTTAAAGAATCGTTTCATATTTTTTTTTAAACGTTAAATGCGATCAAACTTGACTAACGAGCGTTTGGTCACGGCACGTTTGGTCACGGCACGAATTAGTCACGACACGACTTAGTCACGGCGTGTTAGTCACGGCACGGCACGTTTTTCCCTCTCTACCTGCCAGCTTTAAAAGTCAAAATTGGTAGTCTCCTTCCAATTAGTAAATGACATATGTAATATTAGAATAAAGAAGTTTTATCTCAGTTTGAATATTAGAATAATTTAGGTTTCAATTTTGTCAATATTAGTTCAAGACGAAGAAAGATCAATCAAGAATTAAAAAATAGATACTTTAAGAAATTTGAAACACATGTGATAAAGAATTCCTATAGGACACACAAGATATTCTTCTATTCTACATCACATACGCGACTAATTACCGAGAAAAGAAATAAAAAAATAAAGACAAAGGAAAGAAAGACAACCTTTATTATTAACAAATAAATTCCCATTTTAATTAGATATTCCATAATAATTGCACACAATTGCTAATGACAAGTCATCTTTGCTTCTAATTTATGAGCATTAATAATGATGAAGTGTTTTTTTTTTTCATTTTGTTTGGTCGTTGGTAAATTCAGCTCATCCCATATATGTCTTAGTTTGAAGTTTATTTTCTTTTAGAACAAAGAAAACTGAAATTGCTGTCAATTCGATAGAATAAGGAGGCATTTTTTATGGGCCCGAAATGATGTATTAGTAAGAGGAATTTCACTAGTTAATTGGGAAACTACATGCACCCCGATAACATGGGGAGGGATGGGAGTTTCATACCTCTCCATGCACAACAGAGCTTTATTGTTACGTTGGTGGTGGAGAGCGTATACGATTCATGATTCTCTTTGGGCTAATATAATGAAATGCTTAAAGGGAGTTCATACCACTGCACCTATGCTATGGATACTAAGTGGATCATTTTTTTGGAACCAGCTAATATACCTTAAACCTCTGTTTCATTGGAGCACCACATGGATAATAGGTAATGGACACAACATTTATTTTTGGTTTGACTCATGGCAAGGTGAACCAATTAGAGGGAGCAGAACTAACAGATCACCAAATCCGAAAATTTCACTAAGTGAGGTGATGAGCAATTTCTCAGATTTTCAACAAAAAAAAAATTAATAATCCGATGCAGCTAACTGATTCTGAGGATTGTATAGTTTGGAAATGAGAGACAAGTGCAAAATCATTTTACCGAATTATGATGGGAGGTGGCAAAACTAAGAGTGCACATGCGGTGGTTTGGAAATACAAAGTACTACAGTGAGAATATTTGGGTATTTGTTGTTGCGCAATAAAATCTTGACACAAGATGAGTTAAGGAAGAGGCACATACAGTGTCAAATAGGCTGTGTTATGTGTAACTCTAGGGAGGAAGAAACGGCATTACACTTGATTTTTAAGTATAGTTGGGCGAGACAGGTTTTGAATGAGATTAGTAATAGACTGGGATATAGAGCGTTAGTCGTGAGGGAATCAATAGAGCAAACCTGGTTCATGTCGTTATCATTGCTAGCAAGACCTACAGTATGGAAGAAAATAGGTCCAATAATACTGATGTGCACTGTATAGATAACCTGGAGAAGTAGAAATGAGAAAGTCTTTGCAGATAAAGATCATAGAGTGTAGTCAGTGGTGCATAAGATATGTCAAGACACAGAGATGTCGATTGCGTGTGCAGAGAATGATGACTCAATTTAGTTGAGGGGCCAAGAGATGTTGGTTTAGATGTTATCTTTTAATTTGTTGTACTGATTGTTAGCTACTAACAATCTATCAAAAAAAAGAAATTGCTGTCAATTCACATTAAGAGGAATAAAATTTACAATAAACTTCACCAAACACCAAGGAAAATAAATTAGTAAATGACATTTCTACAAGGACGATCCTGGTTTTTACTCAAAAAAAACATCTAGTAATCTATTACCAAAAAAAAAGGGAAAATTGGTTATTTGCCACTCCAAAATCTTCAAATTGTAAAAATACCATCCCGAACTTTGAAATTGTAAAAATGCCACTCTAAACTTCATTAATTCCTAATTTTGCCATTTATACTGTATTCTTGTACTATTTTTATTAAAAATTAACTGAAAAATTCATACCCTCTGAAAATACAGAGTACAAGAATACAGTATACTTATTTCTTTGGATCGATACCTTTGTTATTTTTAATAAAAATAGTACAAGAATACAATATAAATGGCAAAATTAGGAATTAATGAAGTTTAGAGTGACATTTTTACAATTTCAAATTTCGGAATGGCATTTTTACAATTTGAAAGTTTTGGAGTGGCAAATAACCAATTTTCCCAAAAAAAAAATATACCGGGCAGGTTCCTGATGTTGCCGTGATTTTTATTAATATCCAAAGTTAATTACAAATTAATAAATATACCCAACAACCATTGAAATTTATAAAACTATTCATACCAGTTATTTTTTGGCTAGTTTTAAATGACTTCGGTACCGGCCAGAAAATAGCCGGTACTAAATAATTTTTTTTTATAGAGACAAATAGCAAAAATATTGAAAACTTGCACTAAAAAATCGATTTTTTATAAATATTTGTTAGATTACTTTCTTTGATATATAATTAGCATATTTAGAGTAGAACTAGGGAGTTCCTAAGCTCACCAAGCCTCTTCGTGAACTCAACTCTAAAACCTATCGAATTGACTTCAAACGACATTTCCAAACCGTTAGATGTTCAATCTATATTAAAATGTGCTTGGAGACCAAATTTTACATTTTTTGGAATTTTTTTACTATTTATTAAGATTGTTTGAAAATCGCTGTTTTCCAATGGTGCAGAATTTTAATAAAAACAGCGATTTTCAAATCATCTTAATAAATAGTAAAAAAGTTTCAAAAAATGTAAAATTTGGCCTCCAAGCACATTTTAATATAGATTGAACATCTAACATTTGGAAATATCGTTTGAAATCAATTCGATAGGTTTTAGAGTTGAGTTCACAAGAGACTTGGTGAGCTTAGGAACACCCTAGTTCTACTCAGCATATTTATACTAAAATATGCTAAATTACTTGAAATTATTTTAAATTACGCTGAATTACACTAAATTACGTAAAATTACAATAATTATGTTAAATTATGCTAAAATACGATAAATTACGCTAAATTACGTATGAATATGGATGATATCTTCATTAAGAAAACGAAAACGATGATGAAACTTCAAACGGCCATAAAATGGCATTCGAGTGTCCGATTTCAGCAAATGACCACTTTTCAGAAAGCTTGTGAAAATACGTATGCGTTAGTGCTGGCAATGCTGGAATGTCGAATTTCAAAATTTAGAATTTCAAAACTTCAGTTGAAGTTTTGAGTTAAGATTTTCATTTCTATTGTTCAATCTACGTAGCTCAGTAAATTAGTTATATAGTAAACTTGTAGAATACCAATTTTTATTATTTTTGGAATTTTTTACTACTTTTTATGATTTATGAAAGATGGTACAAAATCGGCCCTATTCATATGTAATTTAGCGAAAGTTACCGTAATTTACCGTATTTTAACAAAATTTAACATAATTATTGTAATTTAGCGTAATTTAGTGTAATTCAGCGTAATTTAACATAATTTCAAGTGAATTAGCGTATTTTAGTATAAATATGCTAATTATATATCAAAAAAAGTAATCTAACAAATATTTTTTTTAAAATGATTTTTTAGTGTTAGATTTCAGCATTTTTACAATGTCTCTAAAAAGAAATAAAAAATTATTTAGTACCGGTCATTTTCTGGCCAATACCGAAATCAATTAAAACCAGCCAAAAAATGGCCGGTATGGGTAGTTTTATAAATTCCAATAGTTGTTGGGTATATTTATTAATTTGTAATTAACTTTGGATATTTATAAAAATCACGGCTGATGTTGCTCCACAAGAGGAAAGTTTTTTATTCGTATAAAATATTACAGGAAAAGAGAGAAAAAGTACCTTCCAATTTCTGAAATTTTTATTTTTACTATTTGAAAAAAAAAAGATATAGAAAAAAACTACGAAATTTGAAAATTTTCATTTTTGAGTTCTGACACATCGTGAAATTGCATCTAGAAATTGCGTGACCGACCATTAACTTTTTTTTTTTTCAACTTCGACCAAAATCAATAGAATCAACGTGTTTTGAACCGACACTTTTATTAATACCCTAAAAATAAAAAAAAATTAAATATCAAATCTGTCCTTGAATTTTGTTTTTTAAAATACCCTGACCGCCCCCTGTGGAGCGGTTCACTGTTCAAATCAAACCGCCCCATAGGGGGGTGATCTACTTCCTATACAAAATCGCCCCCTGTTGGGGCGGTCTATTATAAAAATTCTATAAAAGGGTTTTCTCTCTCTTCCCCCACTCACAATTCACTCTCTACCTTAACTTCTCATCCTAGCAACAAAATTTTTGGCGATTTTCAGGTTTTTTTTATTATATTTTTATTTATTAATATTTTTTATTTTTTATTTTTTATTTATTAATATTTTTTTTATTAATAATTTATTTTTGTATTATTATTTTGTAACTGATCAAAATTTGTTTATTAATGTAGCTCTCAAAATATTGGTTGCACTGTATGTGGACGAGAAGTTTGTTCGAGTTGCGAATGGAGCACATTACACGAAAGATGCAGCCTACGGCTTCGAGGTTAATGAAAACATCTCATTTCTGGAACTTAAGCAAATGGTATACGAAAAGATTGGTGTAAACCCCAACCAGTATGACATAGATTTAGCTACTCTGATTAACACAGTAAGGGCGGGTAGTAGACCTTACTTTACAAGGTATCCAGTAACATATGATAATTTATGAGAGGTGTTTACAATACTTTTGAGTCTAGGGATACCCCGATAATGGACTTATATTCCAGAAGAGTTCCGCATCAATCCGAGATTGGTCCTTCTAGGGACAATACAAGTTATGATAACCCAGTGCACCACTACTCGGGTTATGACAACTCGGATTATGACAACTCGGGGTACCAAAACTCAGGTCATGTATCGCCGTATGAACTGTACGTACCACCCGTTCATGACGATTATACCACTGATTGTAACATGGATGATTATACCACCGAGATATCAACACCACCACCACCTCCTCTTGAACCCGTAATCCAAGCCAGATTTCCATCTGTACCACCGTCAATACCTATAATGTTACCCGTTGTTACCCGGAGCGATGCTGACATTGATGGTGAAGGGATTGATGTCATACCGAAATAAGAAATGGACACGGGTGATGATTGGGACGAGGATTGGGATTCTGATCACTTATCAAATGGTGATGGAGATTATTTACCTAAGGAAGATAGATTTCTGATTAGAGGTCGGACAGATAGACATCTGTGTCTCACATTCAACGATACCACTGGTTTTGAAGAAGCAGACATAAGTTGGTTTAGGAAGCGTGTCGTATATAATTCGGAGCTTGCTCCGAATCAGGTATATACCAACATATATGAACTTGTGAAGAAAATCAATAAAGTTCATGTTCACGGCAATTGGGAGTGCAGAGTACAAAAAAGGGACCGAACAAGGTTAGTTGTTGTTTGTAAAAAAAAAGGGAGGTTGTTGATAGCATGTGCATATGATGTTGAAAATCAGTTATTGCCTTTGGCATTTGCAATTGTTAAGAAGGAGGATGGTAAAAATTGGGATTTTTTCATGAGTTTTTTTAGAAGAGAAGTGGTTGGAAACAGGTTCTTTTGTGTCATATCAGACCAGCATAAAAGAATCAAATATGTTTTCGATCGAAGAGATTTCAGGTGGTCGACAGAGGACGGCAACTGTGTGCACAAGCTGTGTATGCAACACGTTGCAGACAACCTAAACAAGAATACCGGATACGACCAATGGGTTGTAGATACATTCAAAATTAGTTGCAGGAGGAAGAAGCCGAGAAGGGTGGAAGAGATGTTTAGAGAGTTTGCTATGGTATGTATATTTTAGATGAAATTTTACTGAACTATTTACTTATATTTTCTCATCTAAAAATTTATTTTTATGTAGTACTGTCCAAAGGCAAATGTGTACTTACTCAAGATGGGCAAAAATAATCCTAGAGATCTGCAGGAACCACCCGCATATGAGAAAATACTTCAAGCACGTGATGGAGGTTACCGATGGAGAATAATGACCACAAATGGATCTGAGTCCTTGAATAGTGTTTTCAAGAAGAGCCGAATATTGCTCGTGGTGGCAATTGTAGAGGACACCTTCTACAAGTTAAATACATAGTTCGTTGAACGACGTGTTAAAGCCCTTGAATTACTGAACAGGAATCAAATGTTTTCAACAAGGGTGGAGGGGAAACTACGTAAATGATCACTCAAGCAAACAATCCTTATCGGAAATGCTATCGGTTCGGATCGCAAGCGCACAATCCTTATCGAGTAGTATAATCGAGGTCGATCCACAGGGAATATTGGTCTACAATCTTGAGCAATCAAATGACAATCTTTCGAAAGGCTAGACAAAATCTGAAAATTGAGAGTTGGAATTATAATCAATGTAAATTTGACAACAATTAAAAGTAATTGAAATAAAGATAGAGAAGAGAATTCTTAGAGTTTCGGCACACCATTGCTACTCAATCCTCTTTGATATTCTACTTCTGCCGGGTCTGATTTCCTATTGTTGTTTATGGAAGACACTACATAGGACACTGCGAGTCACTTACGCAAATGACGGGACTTCTATCGAGATACTACATAGGACACTGCGAGTTATCTTACGCAAATGACAGATCTCTAAATACACAAGTTACTACATAGGACACTACGAGTTTTCTTACGCAAATGACAAAACTTTGTTTGCGTTTTGTGGTTCTGATTTATGATTTTCCCGTGAAGGTTTTCTTCACATAAATCTAATGGCTCCCAACGAGGCTAACTCGTCCATCATAGTTTTTCTTACCATTAAATACTGTCACTACCCTAACGGATTAAATTAGATCATCGAAATCAGGTGAAGGGAGAATAAATTGCAAAAACATTTCAATCAACAATAAGAAATCATAATCAACAAAAAATATATATATATCAAAGCATCATGAGTAACAAGGTTTACTGCCTAGCCCCTAAGAAAATAACTTAGCCACAGAACGGCATCATTACAACACTTCTCTCTTTCTCACTTTAATCAAATCTAACCTTAATTACCAAAATTACAAAGATAACTTCTTCTTCTGTCCAGGGGGCTTTATATAGGAGTGAGAGGACGTCTGGAGATGAGTGGAGGCCAAGAAACATGTTTTGGATACAGCTATAGTGGTTATCCCCTAGAGGGCGCCTCTGGTTACGGACCGTATTGGCTGATACGGTCTATATTCACACCATGTTGCTGAGGGGTTTAATGTGTATCACGTAATCTCCTGGTCCGTATCCAGCTAGGTCCGTATCAATCAGTACGGACCATAACAGAGACTTAGTCGATGAGCGTTGCTTCTCCGATTGACCTGATTCTTGCTCCATTTGATGGGAAATAGCCCCAAAACCTGTTTTCTGCAATAAAACATAAAGAAAGATGACAGTAGCCTTTTTCTCTAATTAAATAAACATAAGTGCGAGAAAATATGTAAAACCTAAGCCAAAACCCTACGTAATTCATCATTATTTTGACTCTGATCACGCCTCCCAACTTGAATTATTGCTTGTCCTCAAGCAACGACATCCCAGCTAGTCAAAGGTCTGGTCTATGTTAAACCATACAATCTCAAGGACTTGCTTTAAATTAAACTAAAACTTGGGCTTGGTACAATTGTTATGACATTAAAAGTTTAGAAGTTCAAAAATATTCATGACCTCTCCCTTGAACAGTTTATTCACCCCATGATTGACCTCATTGTGCATTCCTTAAAAAAATTATTATCAAACAATTCACTTCACAAATATCCCTAAATTTGAGAGTATCAATTTCTCCTTTGATTATAAACGGATCCCTTCCAATCAATATGAATTCTAATGATATAAATTTTGATTTTTCTTCCTAATTGATTGGACCAAAGTATAACAACTAAGTGTGTTGGTACTTGTGACAATTTTTGAAAAATTAAATATGCACAAAATTTAAAATTTGGGAGGTTTTATCGAGCCTATTGGTAACCAGTCTTGTGTAGGCGCCCGTACTCTTTTTATCCTCCATCTTTTATTCTATTTTTTCTTTTTCTGAATTTTTCTATTTTTTTAGATTTTTCTCATTTCTGATTTTTTTTTCTTTTTTTTTATCTGTTTTTTCTGAAAATTAAAAATTTGTACAAGAAAATATTTTTTGTGTCATAAGTAACATGATTACACACTATTCCAAATATTCATTCATACAAGGAATTATTGCATAGTTTCACTAGGGGTCTATCTATAATAAATGGGTATTCTCAAACACTCTCAGACTTAAAGGACTTTACAAAAATAAATCACTCAATCAATAAAAATTCTAAGGTTTGCAGTTTTGGTCCACATTCATGGTTACAATTAATTGTTCAGTTTTAAGGTCACTAATTACTTTTTAAAAATTCTGAATTTTTGGTATCATGGCCAATTGTCTAAACCCTAGCCTAACTTAATTCAAAACAATTCCTTATTTGATTAATCTATTCCTAAGGAAATTAAAATTGCAAGCTAGCTAAAAAGCTCAACCAATTATTCTAGAATTTTCAGTAAAGCCTCCAACCCTAGTCAAAAATTAAGTAAAACTACTAGCATCTAAAAGAAAATAAAAATGAATTTTAAAGATACATGGTCAATTTACCTTCCTACCCTCCGAATAAATTTGAGCATTGTCCCCAATGCTCGAGAGATAAAAATAGAGGAATTAAAAAGTAAATGACCGAGGGAAAGATACAACTCACTGCACCTCAATCCTGAGGTGGTGGAGGTGGTGGTGGATGATGGATCTCCTCGTAGAATGATTGGTCGAAGAGTCCATAAGGTGGTGGCTGGTAACTGGAATCCAAAGTCGAGGGCGAACTGATGGTACTGTTGGTTGAGGAAGCGCGCTTGCTGGATCTCGCGTCTACCCTCGTCACGCTTCTCCGGATCTCCTCCATGCTGTTGCGGACTTGATCAACCTCTTGTTGTAGTGAAGTGAGGTTCTGCTCAATCCGCTGGCTGCTCTCTCGCGAGTGAGTAGCGAGCTCCTCAAAATTCAAGTTCATTCATTGTATCGCTTGGATGAACCGATCATACTCATTTGTAAGGGCATCAGGTGGTGTCGCCCCTGAAGACTCACCTCTAACGGCTACTGCGCCTGCTCTCATGCGCTCATTGAAGTATATCTCCTCCTCGAGTCTCCATTGTCTCTCGGCATTTGCCTGGTTTTGCAACTCAGCCTCTCCTTCAATTGTCTCAATGTAGTCCTGAGTTAGCTGATATGTCGGGCTTGCGGTACGTGCCACTTTCCGGGAGGACCTACTTCGGAGATTGAGATGCATGAAGGGGAATTGGAGGCTTCCCTTCAGTGTGATGTAGAAGTAGGGTCCTGGGTAGTGGCCACTCACAATTCTCATGGCTTAGAGGCATGCGATATCGAGAAGCTTGAGTCCGCTTGCCTCTTGGAGAGTGTTGATCGGGAGATCGAGATATATTGCCAGAATTGTTGCCATGAACCCGATAGAGATGTTGCCACTAGGCTTTTTGGCATTTACAACCTCTTGAATGTGCCTACAAAGAAGATGACCAAGGTGAGATCGTACCAGTGTGGGCTCGATCAGGCACTTGAGGAGGTGGAGCTCGGGAGAGTCACTTTGGATGAAGTCTCGCCTCTTGCGAAGATGGAATTAGCGAGGGCTGTTTGCAAGAGACAGACTTGAGGATAGATGATCTTGTTAGTGTAATAATCTAGAAGTCAATCATATGATAAATTTTGTTCATGTAATGGATGATTAATAAAGATATAATTTTTTCCTTGAGATTTATCGCATTTATCAATCATTTCGAGTTTATGACTTGAAATTGTAAGACTCTTACTCTTAAAAGTCTCTAACCGAGGTAATTAGCAAGGAACACTAATTTACCAGTTAAAAGATTAGTGTGTGGATTAAATGATGGTTAAGTTTTACAAACCATAGACAAAGAGTTGTCATTTTAATCACACAAATACATATTAGAGAACATGGTATTTGACGGACCATAAATGAAACATTAAATGGATTGTGTTCGTGTCATTAATATTTTCATTCAGTGTTAAGTTCTAAAGTATGAGGTATTCGTCATTCCTATATAGGAAGTGTGTATTCGTGAGTGTTGTTTAACGTTATCCGTAAAAAGTAGCTATAACGATGACATTTCAGTATGCATAACTTATGCGGAGGGAAGATGTTCACCAAGACTACTATTGTCCCTCGTATATAATACGAGTGATGGTATCACTAGGCCTCTTAATGAAGTAGGATTATCAGCACGCGGTATGATTAAAGAGTTAATCATATTTGATAAAAATACTTAAGATCGAGAAAAGATTAAGTTTGCAAGGATGACACATACCTACCTTGGAACTGATCTGATACTATGAGACAAAATAATTAACACGAGTAAATTGTTTACTGGATCGTGATAATATACTGTACAAGATCATATGTGTCAATTTGGTAGTCATAATGTATTATGCCAGATGCCGCATATGATTTATAGAATTAAAAGGAGTTTTAATTCTATTGCCAACATAGCACAGATCCTATCGGGTCACACCAATAGGAAAGTAATCAGAGAAATTTTATGATTAATTATAAAGTGTTATAATTAAGAATAAAATATATGTCATGGAGATGACATAATTAAAACGAATTAAATTTATAACGTGTATGACACGTCGTATAAATTTATCGCAATCGCAAGAAATATAATTATTCAGAATAATTGTATATATATATTATGGATTAAAATATTAATTATGAATTAATATTTTGGGCCAAAAGTCCATTTGGAATTTGCGCCTAAATTAAATTTAGAATTTAATTAAAAGCCCAAATTAAATTAAATTAAAACAGCCCAAATTGATTTGTTTAAATTTGGGCCAAAGGGAAAATTGGTCTTTTCTCCAAAAATTGACCTTGGTGGGGGTATTTTGGTCTTTTTGAAACTGCCATATAGGCCTATAAAAGAGGTGGAGGGGTGAGAGAAAATGAGAACTCAATCCAAGTCCGAATCAAAGTACGAATCAGAATCCGATTCGATTCATATCTAATTTTCTCTCCCAAATAGTGTTTTGCAGAAAATCTGATTATCCATATATATATTCTTGCGAGAATAAAAGATATTGTGAATAGTGTTTTGTCAGAAATTTCGTACTTTCAGTAAATAGTGATTTACCGAAAACCGTTACTTTTTCGAATACCATTGGTATAGTATTTCTGGCAAAAGAAATACCAACTCTCTGGTAGTTCCTGGTGGATACTGATAGAAGCACTAGATTTCTGGTGGTATGAAACTGAGTCAGATTACAAATCCAATTTGAATTTGGATTAAAGGTACAATCGTTGTTTCAATTTATTTAAGTGTTAAATAAATAGATATTTAGAAATCAATCGATGAGTAGATCCTTGGCTTATGGTAGAAGTAAAATTTTTGATTTTGCATTTTTTTCGCACCATAAGTCTAAACCGAATTTAGCGGTGAATTCTAAGCATATTAGAATTTAGCGGCAAGTTCCGCCCAACAGATCTTGCTTGCCAGTCAGATTTTAGTCTGGTTGTCATCTGCGATGCTGTAACCAAAACGTGCGGCAATCAGGAGAATCGGTAGAGCCGTCGTCAATGATGTCAAAGATGGGGCAAAAGTCATCCATCGTCATTTTATAATCGGCACCAAACATCTGGAAAGTGATGGAGTCTCCTCTGTACTCAAAGGATGCAAGGAACTCCCTCGTGAGTACCTTGTAAACCTTTACTCCGTTGATCAAATTTGGGAATTGCCAGATGCGAATGTGATTTGTCAGTTGTTGAAATTGCGAGAGGAGGTCTAGACGCTCGAGAGTGTCTATGTCGATGGCCTTGTGGTTGATGACTTCCTTTGTCTTCAGCTTGTTGTATTTGGCAGTGTGTTGTGGGTGCGAGAAGAAGGTTGGTACTCGGCTGCTTCCTCTATTGACTCATCCTCGTCCTCTTGTGTGAAGTCCTGAGGGTCGAATTCTTCTGGTATATAGTTTGCATCTCCTGGAGGAAGAGATGAGACGAATGCGTTATTGCTTGAGTCATTTGTGCCGGCTTGGGAGGATGAGTGGTTGGAGGATTGAGGTTACAAGCTCGAGGACCGGGAAGATCGGCTAGATGAGCTGTGTGGTGAGTTGCTCGGGCCGGCACCTCCGAGGACTTTCTTGACTTTTCTAGTGACTGCCCTTACAAAAAATTTCAGTTTCGGGGCCATTTTCTTAAAATTTATGTCTCTGTTACGGACCGTATTGGGTGATACGGTCTTGATACGGACTGGTTAGTTAGATGAAAATGTCTAAGTACAGGACTGGTTACGGACCGTATTGGTCAATACATACCGTATTCAATGGAGTGAAAATTGGCCCAAGTACTGGACTAGTTTTCTGGTAACCGGTTACGGATCGTATTGGACTGGTAGAAACTGATAAACCGACTGAAATAAACCTATTTTTGTGATTTTATGATTTTTGAAAAATAAAACAACAATTATCCTAAACAAATACAACAGAGACCAAATTTAAACAAATAAAAACTGAATTTAAAGATTGAAAATGAGTAGGGTTTAGAAAAACTAAGATTGTGCGATGAAAGTGTTGAGGAGACGCCGGGTACGGACCCGATGCGGGCTGTATTGAAGCAGTGGTGCAGAGAGGGAGGCAGCGGCAGCAATTCCAAGGAAGTGTTGAGCGTGGTGTTGGGGACGATGGCCGACAACAAGGAGGGGTCGTGCTCGGTTTTGGAAAGGAGGGAAGAAGGGGAAAGAGGAGAGATCAAGAGAGGGAGAAAAATAGAGAGGAAGAGAGAGAGATTCAAGGTTTTAGGGTTAAAAACGAAGGGTTCAACAGTTATGAGACGTGATTCACACGGGAGTTCAAACGTCTCTTCGTTAATGGGTTCACACCCCCCGGATTACCCTTCATTACGGACCATATTTGTTGATACGGTCTGTATCTGATCCGTTATGCATGATGCCGATAAATGCCTCTCGTCTAACTCTTGATTACGGACCGTATTCGCTACTTGTTTTCTTTACTTCTCCATCTTTCAACCCCGTATCCACTGACTTGGTCCGTATTAGTTGATACAGACCGTACCAGGGGCTATTTTTTGTCCTTTCTAGTGCTTTTCGCCGAGCCCTTCCTTCAACATGTCCACCTGGCCATGAGAAAAAGATGGATATGAGTTGTTCTTCAATTAAAAATCCTAAGTAAATTAAATAAATGCAAAAAGGTAAAAAGCCTTGGGTTGCCTCCCAAGAAGCGCTTGTTTAAAGTCATTAGCTCGACTTTGTTTTAGGTCAGTTCCCTCCAAGTGTGTGGTCTTGTTTATGTCGCCTTTTTCGAAGAATCCTGTTGTGAGTTTCTTTTGTGTTATTACCCTTCCTTTGTCTTCCAGACTCCTAATGAGCATTGATTCAACCTCATCGAGTCTTTGAGAAATCACATCTAGTTCTTCGCGGAGGTTGTTGATCAATGTGAGGGCTGGAAGAGAGTAATTCTTGTTGTTAGCGGTATGAGGACACTCCTTCTAATCATCAGTTCGTGCCGTCTCAGAGGTCAGATGAGTTTGATTTTTCTCTTTATTATTGTCATCTTGTATGTTGAACAATCTCTTCATCTATGCTGCGCATATCATTTCCCTGATGTCCTCCAGTTCATCAAACCGCAATTCATCGTTGCCAGTCTCATCCACTGTTTCCAAGCTGTAAGCAAGATTGATGTCAGGAGTGATGTCAAAGGTTTCATTCATGTTGTATATCATCTTGTCTTCTCCAACATTTAATGAAATCTTATCATTCTTAACATCAATCATTGCTCCACATGTGGCGAGGAATGGCCTTCCAAGGATGATTGGAATTTGCTCATCTTCTTCCATGTCTACTACCACGAAATCTGCTGGTATCCATAATTTACCAACTTTGATTGGGACATCTAGCAATACTCCTTCGGGATATCGAATTGATCGGTCAGCGAGTTGCAGTAAAATCCGCATTGGTGATAGTTCTCCACATTTCAATTTGTCAAATACCGCCTTTGGCATTAAACTCACACTTGCTCCCAAATCACATAGAGCTCTCTTGAAATCTGTTGTGCCTATGGTGCACAGAATTGAGAAGCTTCTCGGATCTTTCAACTTAGTTGGTAATTTGCTCTGCACGAGCGAACTACATTCCAGATTGAGCGAAACTGTTGAGAATTCTTGGAGTCTGCTGCGATTCGAAAGGATCTCGTTCAGAAATTTAGCATACGAGGGTATGCTTGCAATTGCCTCAGTGAAGGGGATAGTGACTTGTAACTGCTTGAGAGTCTCCATGAATCTCGCGAATTGTTGCTCCATCTTGTGCTTGACAGGCTTTTGAGAGAATGGCAGAGGTGGCCTGTAAGGTGGTAGTGAAAGTGTTGGGTTGAACTTGCCGCTAAATTCTATTTTACTTAGAATTACCGCTAAATTCGGTTCAGGCTTATGGTGCGGAAAAAATGTAAAATTAAAAATTTTACTTCTACCATAAGCCATAGGATCTACTCCTTTGATTGATTTCTAAACATAGAATTTATTTAACACTTAAATAAATTAAAAAAACAATTGTACCTTTTTCCAAATTCGAATTGGAAGTGCAGTCTAACTCAGATTCGTAGCACCAGAAATCTAGTGCCTCTATCAGTATCCACCAGGAACTACCAGAGAATTGGTATTTATTTTGCCAGAAATACTGTACCGACGGTATTCGAAAAGTCACTGTTTTTGGTAAATCACTATTCACTGAAAGTACGAAATTTCTGGCAAAACACTATTCATAAGAATAACTTTTATTCTCACAAGAATATATATATGGATAATCAGATTTTCTACAAATCACTATTTGGGAGAGAAAATTAATACGAATCGAATCGAATTCTGATTCGTACTTTGATTCGGACTTGGAATGATTTTCTAATAAAATTTTCTCTCCACTTCCACCCTTTATATAGCCTTTTGTGGCGGTTTGTAAATGATGAAATTACCATTTCAATTCACTTTGAGTGAATTTACCAAATTGTCCTTGGACCCAAATTCAAAGAAATCAATTTGGATTTTTTCTATTTAATTTAATTTCGGCTTTTAATTAAATTCTAAATTTAATTTAGGTCCAAATTCCAAATAGGCTTTTGGCCCAAAATATTAATTCATAATTAATATTTTAATTCATATAATATATATATACAATTATTCTGAATAATTGTATTTCTTGTCATTGCGATAAATTTATACAAGTTGTCATACACGTTATAAATTTAATTCGGTTTAATAATGTCATCTCCATGACATATATTTTATTTTTAATTATAATACTTTATAATTAATCATAAATTTATCTGATTACTTTCCTATTGGTGTGATCGGATAGGATCTGTGCTATGTTGGCAATAGAATTAAAACTCCTTTTAATTCTATAAATCATAAGCGGCATCTGGCAGAATATATTATGACTACCCAATTGACACAGATGATCTTGTACAGTACAATATCACAATCCAGTAAATAATTTACTCGTGTTAATTCTTTTGTCTCCTAGTATCAGATCAGTTCCAAGGTATGTGTCATCCTTGCAAACTTAATCTTTTCTCGATTTAAGTAGATTATCATATATGATTAACTCTTTAATCATATTGTGCACAGATAATCCTACTCCATCAAGAGGCCCAGTGATACTATAACTCGTATTAAATACGAGGGACAATAGTAGTCTTAGTGAACATCTCCGCTCCGCATAAGTTATGCATACTAAAATGTCATTGTTATAGCTACTTTTTACGGATAGCGTTAAACAACACTCACGAATACACACTTCCTATGTAGAAAAGACGAATAGCTCATACTTTATAACTTAACAGTGAATGAAAACATTAATGACACGAACACACATCATTTAATGTTTCATTTAGGGTCTGTCTAATACCATGTTCTCTAACATGTATCTGTGTGATTAAAATAACAACTCTTTGTCTATGGTTTGTAAAACTTAACTATCATTTAATCCACACACTAACCTTTATACGGTCAATTAGTGTTCCCTGCTAATTACCACGGTTAGAAACTATCAAGAGTATTTATCATCTATATTATGAAGTTTTACAATTTCAAGTCATGAACTCGAAATGATTCATAAATTCAATAAATCTCAAGGAACAAAATGATTAATCATTCATTATATGAACAAAATATATATAATATAATTATCCTATGATTGACTTCTAGATTATTACACTAACGTATTCAGATTCGGATTGTCATTCGTTTCCACCTACGGTGTCATTCCGCTCCTCAATAGGGTATGCTTGCAATTTGAATACGGGCGGCTCCGGTTGTTACAACTCGTATTCCTTGAAATGTGGTGACTCTGCATGATTCTCATTTGAAATTAGATCGGACATTGGAGGTCCTTCATAAGCTGTGCGGCTCCTTAACGTGATGCTATGACAAGTCTCCCTTGGATTTTCTTCCGGTTGACTCGGAATTTTGCCTTTTTCGCGTGTGATGTTTGAGAGATCTCTGCCATTTTAGGAATTTGGTCTTCCATATTTTTGCATTGGTTTGTTAAGGATTCGATCTTTGCGTGATTTTAGTGTTCATCTTGTCCTGCTTCTCGAAGAATCTCTCCATTAGTGATACAATGTCAGATTGCTGTGATTGGTTGTACTGCCTTGGTTGGTAATTTGGTTGAGAATTGTTGTATCGGGTTGTGATTGGTAGTTCTGTTGAGGTGCAGCAGGTCTTTAGTTGTTTGCATATGAGAGATTTTGATGGTTTCGGTTGTTCAGATGGTACGAGTTGTAGGCGGGCTGAGGTCGAAAGCTGTTGTCAATGGCGTTCACTTGCTCTGTTTCTTCCTCAGTTTCTCTCATATTCATACATTCGTTCATCTCATGCGCCCCTCTACAATAACCACATGTTGTTGCGACATTGACTGCTGCTACCATTCGCTGCTTGGTCTGCTTGTTGAGTGCTAGTTGCAATGCATCAATCTTTGCGCTTAGCATGGCTATTTCATTAACTTTGTGCATGCCAGGTGTTGGGGTTGGCTTCTTGCGCTCAGGGATCCAGTAGTGTTGGTTGATTGGAATCTCTTCAGTTAGGTTGTAAGCCTCGTCAGGTTCCTTGTTCATGATTGCTCCTTCTGCGGAAGCATCAATGGACAACTTATCTGTAGGGTTTAGATCATTATAAAAAGTTTGCACAATCAGCCATCTTTCTAGACCATGATGTGGACAACACCTTAACATATCATTATATCTGCCCCATGCTTCACATAATGATTCACCATCTCTTTGTTCAAAATTAGTAATTGCATTTCAAAATCTTGAAGTTTTAGATGGTGGAAAATATTTTGCAATAAACACATTAAACAATTGGTCACAAGTTTGAATGGAATTGGCCGGTAAGAAAAACAACCATGCTCTTGCTTTATCTTTTAATGAGAATTGAAATAGCCTTATCCTTATTGCTTCATCGGTAACTCCGTTGATCTTTATTGTCTCACATATCTCAAGGAAAATTGACAAGTGAAGATGTGGATCTTCACTTGAAAATCCTCCAAATTGCTGTTGCGAAACCATATTGATGAGAGCAGGTTTGATCTCAAAATTACGGTTCGTAACTGTCGACGGGTTTATGCCTAAGTTAGGATCATTCACGCGCGGTACGCAATAGTCTCATAGAAGTCTGGGTCTCGCTGCATTCTGAACTCCATTATCACTATTGCCTTCTGTTTGACCCTAAAAAGTTGGGATTTAAAAAATAAATAAAAGAGCTAAAAAATAGAAGAAATGGAGGTGTCCATTGAAGATCTAAATGGAGAGGATTGAGCATACTCATGTAATCATGAACTTGGAAAAGGTGCTCACGGTTTTGAGTTGAAATGAAATGACAAAATAATTAATTAATTAGGCTAAGAAATGATTCGGACAAAGACAAAATAAATTTGGGTCAAACCAAAGTAAATTAATAGCCTAAATTGGATTGGGCCAATAACTAAAAGAACCTAGCCGGGCTAATTGAAGGAAGAAATGGGCTGAAGAGAAGCTGAAGCTAGTAAAGCCCAGTCACGCTCCCTTACGCCTCTCTGTTTCAATTGAACGTGTAGCCTGATTAAACACGGAGTACAGAGTTCCATCAGGAGGCCAAGCCGTGGTTTACAAAGCACCAGGTCCAAAACAAAAAAAGGGATCTTCATCTCAACGGTGTAACGAGGAAAACTACAAAATGAAGGACAAACAGCTGGCGCCTGCAAGATGCTAGCTGCCTCCTCTACACTTCAAGCCAAAGCCAACCACAAGATCAAAATTTGAAGGATTAAAGGGTGAAGATCAGCGCCACATATCAGGTGCCTAAAACCTTAAAATTCAGGGAGCATGCCTATATAAGGACCCCCAAGCAGTAAAGAAGAAAGCACCTTGCGCCTATAACACAACCACAACAGCTAAACACCTTGATCTCTCATACAAAAACACCACGAAATTAGGCAGAAAATCAAGCTAGAAAAATACTGTAGGCTCTCCCTCTCCACTGTTCATACTAAAAGAAAATAGAATAGGTAAAATTTCAAGTTTTAGCCATGTAAATGCCTTCAAGGCTTCAAGATTGTACAGATGGCCATGATCAATGAAGCATGCTCTTATTTGGAGCTTTTTCCTCTATCTTCTCTTTTATTTCATGTATGTTTGGAGCTTTTGGAGTTGAACTTTCTTTCTCTTCTTTCTTTTCCTTTTATTGGCGTGAAGAGAACTTAAGCCATGATCTCTTGATGGTCATGAGTTTAAGAACATCTTGAATAAAAATGTTCCTTTTTGGCTGTCAATGTCATTTAAGGACAGTATATGTAAATAATTTAGTTTCTATTTCTTTTCCATTTATTTCTACTAAAAAAACAAAACCAAACTTATATCTCGGTTTGAAAAGGTAAATAATGGAATTTGACACATAATCGTACCTATTTGCATCTTTACTATCTCCTGTTTGAAAGCTGTTGAAAATATGCAAGAGGTAATAGGCCATAGAAGATTGATGTTTTACTACATCTCTTTGAAAGTTTAAATCCTCTTCAAATAAGTTTATATTTCGGTTTTGAAACTTAACACATGTTTGCACCTTGTATGTCTATCAATGCTTTTATATGTTGGAACTTGAGTTCTAAAAACTCAAAATTCCCTCCTCAATAAAATTGTTAAAATCACCGTTTGTAATATTTTGTTAAGCTGAGGACTAATATGAAAATCCTCATATCTAATTAATTCAATTTCAGGTTCTTTCTTATTATAACCGTTATTCATTAATGGAAACATTGAAGAGGTGCCAGCAAGCCTCTGTTTATTTCCGTATTTTCTGTGATAACAGAAATAATTAAATAAGCTATTAACCTCTATTCATTCTCTAATTAATTCGATTTTGTTTTGTTAACATCTATTATTCATTTTTCTGTGCAACCCTTCAAGATAATATATAACTCTCTCCTCCACTAATCTTTGGTATTCTCAGTTTAGAATCCGAGCAAAACAAGAATGACATAATTCTTTTATTCTCCCATTCAACCATTTTACATTTATCTCAATTATCAAATTCCGATCTATGCTGGATATTGCGGAGTTATCGTCAGTTGCTTCCATGGCGTGCTTAAGGAGCAACAATCCCGGATTATCTTGGTTGCGGTTCCATCTTGCACGATGAGACGGAATACACTTAAGGACAGTGCTTCGCACAATCCGGGTAACTCTATTTCAATTTGATTTATTTTAATTAATTTATAACTATCCGAATATTCTGAAAATTTATACCAACATTATATTCATAGAAATAAAAAAATATATATTAATTCCCCTTTTCCTTTTCTCTTCTGCCACAAGATTGAAAGCACATAAACACACTACAAAAAGATAAATAAAAATAGACTATTTTATATTTCAAGAAAATATAAAAAGAAGCAACTTGAAGGTAGATGTTTAACTACATCCCTTTATAAGGCAGCATCTTTATATGTTTTCTTTTAATATAAAAGTCAATAAAATATGGACATTATGACAACAAAAAAATGTATAATCAAAATTCACTCATGACATATCAAAGGAAAAATAGGGCAAGTAATATGAGGAAGATTGATGTTTAACTACATCTCTTCATTCATATTATGAACTTTATCCATTCCCTTCATATGTTATTTTTTATTAGGACCTATGTATATAATCAAACTTCACTCATGACATATTAAAGGAAAAATAAGGCAAGTAACATGAGGAAGATTGATGTTTGACTACATCTCTTCACTTATATTATGAACCTCATTTATTCCCTTCATATGTTATTTTTATAAGGACCCAAGCATATAATTAATGGCAGAGAAAGCAAATGAGAAGAAGGCAATCCTTTGGACCTTATGAAATGATGCTTGATGACCTGCCATACACCACTGTCCTGTTAAGGAATATGTGAGATACAATTATATGGACAAACAAGGTCCTTTGTGCATGTTTACATCTATACTGGTAAAAAGAAGCATGATGCCAGTATCCTTTTTATTTTAATGGCCAATATATAGTGGTAAAACCTACCTCTAGCCCAAACAGACCCATGACATATCAAACTCAGTACCAAACTCAAGTTAAACCAAGTCATATCACTACTGGTACAAAATAGATACCAAAATGCCCTGAAATGACCTACTGGTACAGATTGACTAGTGCAGGTTAATCTGAAACTCAAACCAAAATTGCAATTTAACAGCTAAATAAAGGATAGAAAGACAATCTGTTTAGAGTTAAACTTTGCATTTTTCTGATTTTTCTGCTATTTTCTAACTAATTTCAAAGTTGGATTTTTTAAAAAATAAAAAACTGCATATCAAACTGTCTCTATGACCATTATATCCCTCTTCATAATAAATAATTCTAAAACAGTAAAAGAAGCTTGGCAAATTCTGGGACTTGGTCTAATCATAGTTCATACATCATGTCACAAATGCATCACAAGATCTTCATAGCTTATGAACAAAATTCATACAAAAATCACAGTCAAAACACAAAGATACAGTAAGCACCATGTAACCTATGCTTAGCCATGCCTTCAACCCAAACCCCATGTCAAATTCAACTCCCTGCTGCCTCAAACAACCTCCAGAACATCCAGATAAAACAATCTATATTTCTTATTGTGTTCCAAGACCTTGATAGCATATACTGGTACTGAATTGGTACTGAACTGAGAAGGCCAAGGCTCAGACTGTGATCAATAACCAATTTGAAATCAACCTCCCCAATGATCTCTGTACATGAATGTGAGGTCAAATAAGTCAATCGCTGAAGGAAACCATGAGAAAATCGATGGAATTAAGTGGAAGTTTGAATCGGTACCGAAAATCCCAGCTTGGCCGCATACAACCATCTCCGATGATCACGGACTGCCGACAGTATGCTCAGAGCATTCCTGATGACGAGGCGACACCACCCATGTCAGCCACCACCCTTGCCGTGATTGGAGTACCTCGATGGCTGAAAACCTAAACCTCAGTCGGATCCTAGTTCATATTTGTCCTAGCACGAACCTCAAAGCATGTCTAGGCCGTTGGATCCTGGCGCCAAACAGAAAGTTCAAAACTACAACACAAATCTCAAAACCAAAGCATAGTTTAAAGGGGGGGATTCAATCTGTGGGACCCAAATGTCAGTGGGTTCGTGATAAAAAAGATCCCTTGCTGCGAATCTCAAAGTCTAATAGATTAAATCAAAATCCAGGCACACATCCTGAAGTTCAACACCAATCTTAAAGCCCAAAGACTATGATTCATGAGCCAACACAAACTCAAAGCCTAAACACACAAATCTAAAAGCAGGCCTTAGTCCGAAAACCCAAGATCTAAATAAAAAACAAAGAGTAGAACTAGGGTGTTCCTAAGCTCACCAAGCCCTTCCGTGAGCTCGACTCTAAAACCTATCGAATTGACTTCAAACGACATTTTCAAACCGTTAGATGTTCAATCTATATTAAAATGTGCTTGGAGACCAAATTTTACATTTTTTGGAATTTTTTTACTATTTATTAAGATGGTTTGAAAATCGCTGTTTTTATTAAAATTCTGCACCATTGAAAAACAGCGATTTTCAAACCATCTTAATAAATAGTAAAAAAATTCCAAAAAATATAAAATTTGGTCTCCAAGCACATTTTAATATAGATTGAACATCTAACGGTTTGAAAATGTTGTTTGAAGTCAATTCGATAGGTTTTAGAGTCGAGCTCACGGAAGGGCTTGGTGAGCTTAGGAACACCCTAGTTCTACTCAAAAACAAACACTAATCCCAAACCCGAAGTCCATAATATAGAGCTTAGCACAAATCTTAAAGCCCAGATACCCGAATCCAAAAGCAAATCCTAATCCTAAAGCCCAATGTTACTCATAAAGTTCAATATACAAATCCCAGAGATCCAATGCACATCTCTAAAGCCCCACCAATCTCAAAGCCTATAAATAAATAAACCAAGGCCTACTTGCAAACGAACCCCTCTGACAGAACTAAATTACAGCACAATCTCAGAAAAAATTATGAAAAGGCCCTTGACACCATAAAACCCTCTCAAACAAGCCCTTGGAAGCTCAAATTGCACTATAAACCCTGTCAAAAGCCCGAATTACAATCTTCAGCCCCTGGAAAGTTGAAAACTTCACAAATAAGTTCTTTTTGGTCATAACTTCTTCGTTTCAAGTCCAAATTGACTCAAACCACCTCCAAATGAACCCAAATTAAATCCTCCACATTTCTAAACTAAAAATTAAACAAATCCAAGCATCAAATAGCCTGTGAAATGACCAAGATACCCTTTTCCCTAAATCCAAATGATTTTTGATAGGGCCATGTTCCACAGGCCCTTTTACTTATTCTAAACTGGGCCATAAACGACTGGGATTCGGACCTCTCTAAGAGGCCAACCCGAAGTCATATGAAAAGCCCAAAGATTCACCAAGTCGGGGCCCAATACAGCGGCCTCAATATAACCTTAAATGGGGTTCATGCTAACCGACATACGGGATGATAGTGGAAACGGCTAACTTAATGCCTCTCATCCCAGTAACGGCTGACATAACTACCCACGTCCTCCATAACTGCCCGAGATGGCAGTTATGGCTGGACTATATAAGGCAGTGATTCCCACGAATCAGGGGAGACTTTTCAACTAGGAGAGAGATCACACAGGATAGAGTCCGAATCTCTCACAATCCACCCCGAGTTCATAACTCCATTCACATCTCGGCCTGCCATCCCTTGGCAGGACGAACTCAACTCAGCCCACATTTCCATACGGCCTCATCTCCCGAGATAGGACGTATCAATTTTCATTTTGAATAAAATTGTAAATATGCACATGTACATATTTTCAAAACATGAGACATATTTTAAATATATAAATGAGCATAATCAATGTATCTTGGATGATGTAAACTGCATATTTAAACATGCATCAGGGACACACATTTACACATGTCTTGAACAATGAGAATCAATCGACCAAGTCCAAAATCAGTACATGACCCTCTATTTAGCCCCATTACTCAGTTTACAAAAAAGTAGGCACAAATCCCAACGAGGTTCGGTCTGACTTGGAAGGGTCAACTGATGTAATTAACGGCGGGGGCTTGCGCCCGCCGGGAGTTAAACGTCCCCACAATCAATAAACTCTCTCGATGGACTAATCATGAACAGTAGGTCCATCGAGGGTGAACCAGAAGGAACAGCAGAGAGAAATGAATGTTTCAAGTTCGATGCCCTTCCCAAATCCACGAAAACAGAGAGCATTGAACCCTAAGACATTGTATATGCACACACCTTCATTTCACACCTAATGTGCAACTTTCTGCGCCCTACACCTTATTGTCTGTTTTGATTGTTGAATGGTGGATTGTTATGAATATGTTCGTTCGGTGGGTTTTCCATGTTGACTGAATTTGAGTCTTCTTCACTTTCAGAGTAACTTGAGGAAGGTCTATAGTTGGTTTTTATCGGTGATGGAGAAGCGAATTGTCCTCTCCTACTTGCAATCATCAAGGATCTCCGTAAGGATGATTCGGCCAGCGTGCAGTATCCTAAGAAACAAAAAGAAAAGAAAATCTGAAAATTAAATTAAAAACTGAAAAATAAAATAAAAAGAAAAAGAAAAAAGAAACTGAAAATAAAATTGAAAAGAAGAAAATAAAAATGCCAAAAATTAAAAATCTAGGCGTCTCTAATTAATTGGATTCAATAGTCAAAGCAAGGGCATCTAGCGAGGCCTTGCACAATAAACCGTTATTTCCCAGTAACGGTGCCAAAAACCTTGATCACTCAAAAGAGAGCGATGTTATCTTTTAAAATTTATAAAATTGGAAATGCTATCGGTTCGGATCGCAAGTGCACAATCCTTATCGAGTAGTATAATCGAGGTCGATCCACAGGAAATATTGGTCTACAGTCTTGAGCGATCAAATCACAATCTTTCGAAAGGCTAGACAAAATCTGAAAATTGAGAGTTGGAATTGTGATCTATGTAAATTTGGCAACAATTAAAAGTAATTAAAATAAAGATAGAGATGAGAATTCCTAGGGTTTCGGCACACAATTGCTACTCAATCCTCTTTGATATTCTACTTCTGTCGGGTCTGATTTCCTGTTGTTTGGAAGACACTACATAGGACACTGCGAGTCACTTACGCAAATGACAGGACTTCCATCGAGATACTACATAGGACACTATGAGTTATCTTACGTAAATGACAGAAATTGGTTTGCATTTTGTGGTTCTTATTTATGGTTTCCCTGCGAAGTTTTTCTTCACATAAATCTAATGGCTCCCAACGAGGTTAACTCATCCATCATAGTTTTTCTTACCATTAAAGTACTGTCACTACCCTAATGGATTAAACTAGATCATCGAAATCAGGTGAAATAATAATAAATTGCAAAAACATTTCAATCAAAAACAAGAAATCGTAATCAACAGAAAATATATATATCAAAGCATCATAAGTAACAAGGTTTACTGCCTAGCCCCTAAGAAAAGAACTTAGTCACAGAACGACATCATTACAACACTCCTCTCTTTCTCACTTAATCAAATCTAACCCTAATTACTAAATTTACAAAGATAACTTCTTCTTCTGTCCAAGGGGCTTTATATAGGAGTGAGAAGACGTCTGGAGATGAGTGGAGGCCAAGAAACACGTTCTGGATACAGCTAGGTCCGTATCACGCCATCTCCTAGTCCATATCCGGCTAGGTTCGTATCAATCAGTACGGACCGTAACAGAGACTTAGTCGATGAGCACCGCTTCTCCAATTGACCTTATTCTTGCTCCATTTGATGTGAAATAGTCCTAAAACCTGTTTTCTGCAATAAAACATAAAGAAGGGTGACAGTAGCCTTTTTCTCTAATTAAATAAACATAAGTGCGAGAAAATATGTAAAATCTAAGCCAAAACCCTACGCAATTCATCATCATTTTGACTATGATCAGCATAGCATAGAGGGTCTCCGTGCTACGGCTCAATATTTGAGTTTTCAAATTCCTAACAGTTGATCCGAACCGTTCAACATGATCTCGATCCATATGAATATGTACTTGCAAACCAAATTTTATAAGTTTTTTGAATTTTTTACTATTTTTTTAGATAGGTAGAAAATTACTTGATCTGAATGGTACATAATTTTCAGATCAAGTGATTTTCTACCTATCTAAAAAATAGTAAAAAATTCTAAAAAATGTGAAATTTGGTTTGCAAGTTCATATTCATATGGAGATCATGTTGAACAGTTTGGATCAACCGTTAGGATTTTGAAAACTCAAATATTGAGCCGTAGCACGGAGCCTCTCTATGCTACGCGTTGCATATTAGCCAAATTCTATATATAGAGAGAGAGAGAGTTGGGCTATGGTGAGTTGCGAAGTAAGAGGTCATTTTTACTTCACGCTCATATTCTTATTTTGAAAATCCAAACAACTGATCCGAACCACTCAACATGATCTCCATATTGAAATGTGTTTGGAGACCAAATTTTACATTTTTTGGAATTTTTTTACTATTTATTAAGCCACTTTGAAAATCACTGATCGAATTTTTTATTGTTCACTCAAATCAGCGATTTTCAAAGTGGCTTAATAAATAGTAAAAAATCCAAAAATATGTAAAATTTGGTCTCCAAGCACATTTCAATATGGAGATCATGTTGAGCAGTTCGGATAGATGGTTTGGATTATCAAAATGGGATATGAGCGTGAAGTAAAACGTTGTTTTACTTGACAACTCACCATAGTTGAAAAACAACGACCTTCAAACCAGCTTAATAAATAGTAAAAAAATTCTAAAAAATGTAAAATTTGGTCTCCAAGCACATTTTAATATAGATTAAATATCTAACGGTTCGGATCGATTGTTCGAACTTTTAAAACAGAGAAAAAAACGTGGAGCATTATTGGAGCACAAAACCAATGGTGCATTTTAACCCTACTATATATATATATATATACACACACACACACACACACACACAAAGAGAGAAAGAGAGAGAGAGAGAGAGGCTAATATCAAAATGTTTGCACCAAGGCTCTCGTGCAACTAAGTCGTTTTCAGATTTTCAAAGTCCAAACAATCGATCCAAACTGTTAGATGTTTCAATCTATATTAAAATCTGCTTGAAGATCAAATTTTACATTTTTTGGAATTGTTTTACTATTTATTAAGCCACTTTGAAAATTGTTGATCCGGGTGAACAGTTAAAACAGTGCAACCAAATTCTGGACCATGTGATCAGCAATTTTTAAAGTGGGTTAATAAATAGTAAAAAAATTCCAAAAAATGTAAAATTTGGTCTCCAAACAGATTTTAATATAGAGATCATATCTAACGGTTTAGATCGACCGTTTGGACTTTGAAAATTCGAAAACGACTTGGTTGCACGAGGGCCTTGGTGCAAACGTTTTGATATTAGCCACTATATATATGAGGGATCGGATTAAACCCTTTTTTGGTGACATCGAATGACATCGTCCATTTTCAAAGTCCAAACAGTCGATCCAAATCGTTCAATATGATGGATATATTAAAATGTGCTTGCAGATCAAATTTTACATTTTTTTTTGAATTTTTTTACTATTTATTAAGATGGGTACAAAAATTCAATGGTCTGAAAACAACATTTTTTGTAAATTACTTAATATTGTTTGGTTGATACATGCATAAGATGAATACAAAAAATCCCTGGTGAGAACAGTTACGTCATACCACACGTATCGCACCCCGATCAGGGGTAAATACAACCAATTAAACATAATAATTAATTAAATGTTACTTCTTAACGCTTAACTGTATGAATACAAACAAAGGTATCTACACAAGCTGGAGTACAAAAGATCCATTAACAAGTAACATTACGTCATGCCACATGTTTAGCTTCCTCGAAGCCTCGTCATGTATCTCCATTTCATTATTAAGCACGTTGGGTGTCCGATCCGTCAACGGTTACGATTGAAAGATGAAATTTTGGATTTAATCTCAGCCCTCTAATCATATAATCTGTCTTATTTTGATTAAATGTATCTATTTTATGTGTAGAAGTCTAAATTTAGTTAAAAACATACTCGTCATACGTTCTGCTACGATACGTTACAATTAAAATTGAATCAAAGTATAGGTCAAAGAGAAATGCAGCAATCTATCCGCTTGTTATAGATGAGAAGAGAGTTCTCAAAGAAGTACTTTAGAAAGCGCTTTTGAAAGAGCCTTTTTCAATTCATAAAGTGAGCAAGGAGGAAAGAAAACTTCTCCGCCCGGGAAAGCCTTTTTTGAAACTTCTCAATGTCAAATCAGACTAATCGTCCACTTTTCCTTTGGGCTCAGGCATGGTTGACAAGCGGCACTTTCCCTTTTCGTTTTCCTTCGGAACTGGAACTACTGCTGGAGCATCCAATTCGTCAGTTACTGGGATGTCTGTGGTGAAAGCACCTTTTTTCAAAGCAAAGGAATGCGTTGAATTAAATAATGGGCAAATCGGGAGTTTGCAAGCTACGAACTTGTGGTAGTAGAGCGGACTCCGAAATTTAGTCATATATTTCTCGTTTTCTTGTTTTTTTTTGTTTTTTTTTTTTTTTTTTTCAATTGAGCAGATTCAACCTTCCATTTATTTATTTATTTGTTTTCTTACTTCTTTTTCGTTTCTATATGGATCCCAATGAAAATTAATTCTTTTTTATTTTCTTATTTCTCTTTCTTTGTTTTTATACCCGAAATTTTTAAATATAGCACAGGCCAGAAAAAAATATATCAAAACAGCACCGTTTCGCAGGAATTTCAAATTTAGCACGGCTGCAGATCGGCTGAGCGGTCTTATTTCCTGGGAACCGCAGATCCGCTGAGCGGCCCCTAGGTGGTAACAGAGACATAAATTCAGAATTAGTGGATCACTGTGAATCATATCTACACATGAGTTAATGACTTAAATTGGATACTTCAGTCTTAAGTTCCAAGCCATTGTGATCTGACTTGTACCTAGGCAGTAAAAGCACCACACAAGCATTATGTTGGTGTGCCAAGCATCAGCACAAGAAACCTATCCAATAATGCATATACTGGATTCTCTCCGGAACAGAATCTCCTGCCCCCACATAGATTTAGCCATCCGATCTGCTTTCGGATTCACTCTATGATGAGCCGCTTGATGAAACGGAAAATTGAAAATTCTCCTCCGTTAGCTCCTTTTGTCCTTTTCCTTCCGACTCTCTCTCGTTCTGTCCTTCCGACTCTCGTGTTTCTCCTCTCCATCTCGCTCTCCCAGTCACGTTGCTTCCCGCTCTCCCAACCGCGCCACTTCTCGTTCTCCCAGTTGCACCTTTGGTGCTCACGGAAAGTGTGGTTCACCTCCGTCTTCTTCTGCCTCGTGTTTGAACAAGGCTGAAAGGGATTCTCTTTTCTGATTCGAATTTCTCTCGAATTGGTTTAATTGACCTTTTCTTTCAGCATTCTATCTTATTGAGTATGATTCAATTAAGCAATTAGTTTGCAGTACCGTTAACAGCTGAATCAGTAGTTAATCACTCATTATAAATAGTTGATGCATGATTTACCAGAATGCTATTTCTTCATTGACAATAAGACCTTGGCGGATGTAGCTGCATGCTCACAACCACCTTTGGATGCGGATTGGAGGGCGTACCGAGAATGCTATGAGATATGGAGGCAGATGCGACTATCCCAAAATTTGTACTATAAGCATATACAAAGAGGCCAAAATGACATGGTCAATTACTTAGCTAAGAAGGGTAGAATCGGAATCTGAGATTATGTGGGATATACTTTTCCAATTTTTGTTGATTAGAGGAATGTATTAGGAAGATACGGTATACAAATATTACTTTGCAATATTCTGGTGTATCAATGCTTGCCTAACATGTTTGGTTAGGCCTGTTATTTTAGTTTGGTTCAAGGTGTGTATCAATCCTTTGAAGAAGATTGGATCTATTATTTTAGTTTCAATTTCATGGTTTTAGTTTGTTTGTTTGTATGTCAACCCTGACATTGTGTTTGTTAATGTATTCTATCTATGTTTATAATTTTCATGTATTTATTTTGATTTATTTTCAGTTCTATGTTCAAGGGTTGACGAAGTTTGTCTTTGCTCTAATTTTCAGGGAACGGAGATTGAATAATTCATTTAAATTGTTTTGTTATCCCAAAAATATGAAATTTTATGCAATCATGCTTGTCCAACCATGCTTTATATATCCTATGAATTTCATGAATCAATTCAAAACATAAACTTGACTTTTCTATTTTCCTCTTGATTACTGGTTTTTCTATCCTAATTTACCAGTTTTGATTTTCTTTTGGTTTTTTTCTCATTTCAACCATGCAGGGGGTCTGGTCATGGACTGATACATTGGTACAGAACTCTAGTACCAAGATTTGAGTCTGGTTTGAAGGTTCAGAGTTCAGACCCTGATTAGGTTGAAGGTTTGAAGGCTTAATTTACAAAAAAAAAAAGGTGCAAATAGTTCATCTTGTTACTTTGGTTAATCAAATTAATTACAAAAATGCAACGATTTAAAAAAAAAACGTTCTCACATTCTCACAAGCTTATAATTATAATATCATTTCAGAAGTAAATTATCTAAATTATAATATCATATTTAAAGAACTCACACAAAAAATATAACGAAAAAATAAAAGTAAAATAACATGGTCTCCGCACGCTCTTTTTTTTTCTTTTTCTTTTTTTCTTTTTTTTTTTAAGACGAAAGCAGTAGGCTTGAACTTGATTAAAAAAAATAACATTACATGTAAATAAAAGCCCATCCTATCGCTAGTTGACATCAATCGTAATACTAATCAATCTTATCTTGATTCAGAAAGAAAAAAACATCTACTGACTTAATTGAAATTAGAAAAAAAAACATGAAAAGGAAAATAAAAGCATTGTCCTTAGCGCAGACTTCCATAACTGCCCATTGAATTGCATTTTATCAGGTCTTACTGTTAAAAGCTTCTTTTTACCAGTAAGTCAACAATACTATTCTGAATTGTAATAGAGGTACATCCCTCATTTTTGATACTTACTGGTCAAGAGAAAAATGAAACAAGAAGTATTAGCTCAAGTACAAAAGATTTCACAAACACTGTGCATATATTTCAAAAGAAGCCAAGTATTTCATTTTATTGAATCAAGAAGTAATTTACAACCTAAAACAATTATCCCTCTAGTTACATCCCTCTAATTAAAAAGTAAAGTTAGAAGTTGATTGAATATAACATAAAAATTAACATCCACTTTGTCGTGAATTAAAAAGTACCCATGAATGAGAACCGACCGACTTGTCACGCCCAATGTCAAGATGTGGAATATGTTTCTTCTGATTTAGGTTTAATAAGCTGATTATTTGGAGCATCTATCATTACAGAAGAAAAGGGATCATAGCCAAAATCATCCCATGTCAGATCACTAAGCTGAAAAAATTTTAGCTCAAAATTGGGTTCATACTTTCCTTCTTTTCAAATTTTTTTTTTTGAATTTCTTTACCGTGGCTGTCAAGGTTCATAGAAACAGAAAGTTTTTACATCCAGGCCCCTCAAATTTAGACTATTTCAATAAAATTAAACCACAATGTTCCCTCCTGCAAAAAAAATTTCCCCTAATATCTGACCTTGGAATACAAATTCGTTTCGTTGCCGCCATATCCACCAGAAAGCACATAAAACCTGGGTCCACTATTCTTTTTTCTGCATATCTATCAGCAACCATTCCTTCATTTTAAATTGAATGTGCTATTTTCACTACACAAGCTATTTAATTCAAGTGTATTGTACGACAATTATATCAAAATTAAATTGTATTGTACCTCAACATAGAGAACTAAACACAAAACTAAATTGTATTATATGATAATTATATCAAAATTGACCACAAAATAAAAACAGTACTACTTATTTCTAACTGGTATTGTCCCAGGGATAAAAAAAGTACCAATTTAACACAAAATAAAACAACATCACAACTCAGAGAGAGAGAGAGAGAGAGAGCACCTGACCAAGAGGAGCTAAGAGATCGCGAAGAGCGAGGTGAGAGCGACTGCGCTGAACCAAGACGAGGCAAGTCACGACTGGGAGAATGCAGCGCGTCTGAGCGAGAAACGGCTCGGCTAGGAGAGCGAGATGGACAAGAGAAATGCAGGAGAGGAAGGAGAGGACGAGAGAGAGTCGGGAGGAACAAAAGAGTTAACGGAGGATTTTTTAGTTTCTCCGTTCCATCAAGTGCTTCATCACAGCGCAGATCTAGAAACAGATCTAACGGCTATACCCATATAGTGCAGGAAAATCCTGCCCATCAGGGGGCAGGTGATTCGGTTCCATTCTCTCCGACTAATTACAATTAGTCAAAGTATATCTTCTGCTATTTTTCTAATGTCACACAAATCAAAATCAGAGTGGAGAACAAAAAAGCAGAGAGAATTAAAGAAGAGTGAAGATATCTCATTAACTTTATTCCATTTAATTTAACGCAATATATATCATTTTTATGTCTTCTGACACACACCATGAGAAAACGGACAACACACAGATAACAACACCTTCCGCTAATCGAGACTACTAAATTCTACTCACTCATCTAAAGACCCAAAGACAAAGGGGCCGACTGGTAATATTTTTTGTTGAGGGACCAAGAAGCAATTCTTCTCCTCCTGAGCCGCTCGGCAACGATGAAGGCCAACTCAAGAGACTGAGAAGCATTCAGCCTTGGATCACAATGCGTGTGGTAACGTGATCCCAAGTCATCATAAGTGACAGTACGGGACCCACCTATGCACTCAGTCACATTCTGGCCAGTCATCTCCAAATGGACCCCACCTGGGTGGCTCCCTTCTTGTTCATGCACATCGAAGAAGGCTCGCACCTCAGCCTATTTAAGCAAACAAGTGCTGGCTTAGTTTTGTTAAAGTTATTATTTTTTATCTGTACTATTTTCCAGAGGAGGATAGGTAGTAATTGTACAGTATGAACACTTTAAGCCACTTGGTGGACCAATGGGGTAAAAAACTTACAAGAGAATTAGAGACGAATGAAAGAGAAGTCAACAACCATTGTACAGGGGAACATTTTAAGTACAATGATACATGCTATGACCAACTGTAAAGAGGACAGGAACCTAATCGTGCTAAATCAGCATATGAAGGCAACACTTTCCAGATTTGAAAGGTAGTAATGAACAAGCAGTTCATATCAGCATGTGCACATCATTGACTGACTGATACACAGAGGTAAATGCATGCAACTGAAAAAGGTATCTTAACTGAAAAAAAAACCTATGACAGTAACAAGATTCCAACTAAACACAATAGAAAACAAAAAGAAAACCTACCTGTTTAATGCAAATGGGCTTTATGCCTTGTTTCAAAAATAAAAAAATAAAAGGAAAACAGAAAGGAATATGTATGCTGTACAACTGGCATTGGTTCTTTCCTACTGGTTTGAGATTAGAGAGAAAAAGAGAAAGTTGATGATACCAGAATTCTATCGAAAGAACGAGTTTTGAGGCCACAAGGAGCTTTCATGGTATTGCCGTGCATTGGGTCGCTGACCCACGTAACAATCAGTCCAGCCCCACGCACTGCTCGGATCAGATGTGGCAGCTTCACACGCATGTTCTCTGCTCCCATTCTCGTAATTATTGTAATTCTCCCAGCCTTATTTTGTGGATTCAGGATTTCAATCAGCTTTACGAGCTCTTTTGGGTCCATCTTGTCACTTACCTGTGTTAACCAATATTTCCAACCTACAGTCAATAAGAACTTCTCTAGATTTGAACAAGTGCAGCATATTTTTATAATACCTTAATGCCAAGTGGGTTGGCTACACCACGCAGAAACTCAATGTGGGCCCCATCAAGCTGACGAGTACGCTCGCCGACCCAAAGGAAGTGAGCAGAGCAATCATAGTACAGGCCCGAGGTCGAGTCTTCTCTGGTTAGTGCTTGTTCATAGGGGAGGAGGAGACATTCATGTGAGGTCCAGAAATCGGTGGTGGTCATGATTGGGTGGTCAATCGTCAGCCCAGCAGCGGCCATGAAACCCAGTGCTTCATCAACTCTGTGTGCAAGCTCCTTGTATCTGTTTATCATAACAGCAAGTAGCTCATGAGCATTTGTTGAAGTCTCTTACTTCCATAAATTCAAATTGGCAATTGAAAACATAAGAAGGTCAAACATCATTGACAATTTTGCAAATTTACTAAAAAAACAAATGTTACGACAAAATTACTAGATGGAAGATATATAACCTGTCGCCCTGCTCGCTGTGTTCAGTGAAATCCAAGTTCCATTGTGTGACTCTCTGCATGGCAGCATAACCACCAGTGGCAAAGGCACGAAGGAGATTGAGTGTGGCTGCCGACTGAGTGTAAGCACGAATCATGCGATGCGGGTCAGGGATCCTTGATTTCTCGTCAAATGAGTCTCCGTTTATATTGTCTCCTCTATAGCTTGGCAGTTTTACCCCATCTTTCTCTTCAAATGGATCCGATCTCGGCTTTGCAAATTGCCCTGCCATTCGTCCCACCTAATGTGCATGGAAAATCCAATTCAGGTGGTATCCAGTCTATTATAAGAAATTGACTATGTTGAATGTTAAAGTTTCAATGGAACTCATCCTTAGAAAAAAAAAATTATCCCTTTCAAATGCAGATCGTTCAATTGTTACACAACGTACCTTAATTACAGGCACCTGGCCTCCAAACATGAGCACAACACTCATCTGAAGAAGAACTCTAAAAGTATCCCGAATATTATTTGCATGGAATTCCTTGAAGCTCTCAGCGCAATCCCCTCCTTGAAGTAGAAACGCTCTTCCAACTGCCGCATCCGCCAGCTTCTCCTCTAGATGCCGCGCCTCTCCAGCGAACACAATTGGAGGGAAGCTCTCGATCGTCTCCAGCACCGCCGCTATTTCGTCTTTGTTGGGGTACTCAGGGAGTTGTATAGCGGGCTTAGATTGCCAACTGTCGATCGACCAACGGCCAGGATTGAGGGAAATCTTGGAGGGGGTTTTGGATGGGTCGGCGGCGTTGATTGCGCAGACGCGTCGATGGGAGGGGCGGAGAGAGAGTCTAGGCGTGGTGAGAGAGGAGCCGCATGAAAGCGCCATCGAGGGATCAAATTTGGGGACAAGAAATGTATGTTGGATGGAGATTGTAGTTGTAGACACTATTACTACTGGATTAGGGAGGAAGAGGTTTATGAAAGCGCCATCGGTGGGTGCGAGACTGCGACGAGACGAGATGGCGGGCAGCGCTGATTTCTCAAGTATTACACGTGGAGAGAATTGACATGCTAATATTAGATTATATTAGAAACCAATTAGATTAGGTAGGATATTTGAGATATTTCTAACTACGGGTAGTATAAGAAAAGAATATAATTGCGTACTTAAAATATTTCAGTCTTGGTAGTTCAAAAGCCGATTGTAAAATTGGAAAATATTTCAAATTGTATAAACAAACACTCAATACATCATGCGGGTAGTGACAGTGCCGCATGCGGAGTAGCTGTGGAACAATCTAGGCCGCATGTGATAGTGACAATGCCGCATGCGACATAGAGAGACATCGAAATTTATATTTGCATAATTAAAAAAGATAGAACAAGAACTCTAGAGGCTCTCTATTTACTGTTTAACCTTGATTACAATTAGCGCCACCGCATCAAACCTTTTAAAAACCCCGATAACATAGGCTATTAAAAATTATTTAAAATCTAATACACTATCTCTGTGGATCGACACTCCAATCATACTACACGGTAGGATAATGCGCTTATGATCTGAACGTAAGTAAAAATTAGAGTTTATAAAATCTTTAAAAATAGTAGTTCAATTTAGACTTATCATCACTAAAAAAAATTGTTCTTCTGAAATCTTTGTTTTTTATGTGCTTTCTCTGTGCCAAATGAGAATGCCTGTGCTGTTTTTTTTACTGTGTTTGGGTACTAGAAATGGTAATCCTAATTTTTTTTTATGTGTCATGTCATAAGTCATAACTTAGAGGAGAGGAATTATGTTCGATTAAAAATCACGGACACAAATTAAATTCAATATAAGAGCATCTACATCCCAGCAACTCAAATGAGTTTCTAAATAACTATTAACCACTTTTTAGAAATTAAGGTCTTTAAAGTTTCTAATTCTCATATTTCTGAAATTAATTTTAGAGTTTCTATTAAGTCACATCAGCAACAAATTAAAAAAGAGAAATAATTTGAGCCAATCATTTGGTCAACATGGAGTTTATAAACAGTTTCTTAATAAGAAACTTTACTGCATATTTTCTAAATAAAAAACTCTCCCACATTTCTGAAACTGAATTAGAAACTGCCACATCATATTAGAAACTCTAATAATACCACGGATACAGATGCTCTAAGAAACATAGGAAACTATGGCCTTTTGAAAACAAAAGGAGGAATTCAATCTAGGAAAGCAAATTATGTTCAAGTAAAATTTTAATCTTGATTTATTGAAATCTAATTTTATGTAACTTGGCAGCAGAAAAACAAAGAACAAAACACATATCATACTGTTAAGTACAAAACACATATTCAATTCTGGACTTTAAAGATAACATAGATTTTCATCAGAGCTTTTTAAGTACATATCATTTGACTATGCTAGAGATAATACATATTTTCATCTGACATTTTAAATACATATCTTGCTAATAAATAAAAACAAAGCTTGTAGAATTGACTAAAAAATTCAAATAATTACATATATTTATTTCATGAATGTACAATAATGTAATACTTTCAATCTCAACGGCAATGCGTGGGTCTTGACTAGTTATGGAAAAATAACATTAAGTACAACTCAATTTTTTTTTCTCACTGTGCGACGCTAGCAACAAATAAGCTTAATTAAAGATTGAAGGCTAACATAATTAATATTTGTTGTTATATCAAAATAATTTTAGAAACTTTGATAAATAAAAATAATTTTCAGTATAAAAAATTATAAAAAAAATACATATTTGTATTTTATTTCAAGCAAATTAAAAATCATTAATTATCGATTTGCTAATTTGAATTTGAATTTAAATTTATTTTTCGGTGATTGAATAACAAGCTTATGAACAAGAGCATTGTTATGAAATAATAATTAGTAAGTATTGTTATGTTATTATTTAATCATTTATTTAATTATATTAATTATTAATTATTATTTTTATTTTTATTATATTGATATCAAACATTTTAGAAGATAAATAGGATCCCACGACTATTCTCATACAACTGAACACACATTTTAATACATTTCCATGACTCTTTCGCGTGCATACTCATGAGCAGGAGCGAATGTAGCTTGTTACATGATAGAGCAACTGCTCTACTCTGGAAATCTTAAACTAATGTACACGAACTTGATTTTGGGTCTATGCCCTATTCTGGAAAATGATATTGCCCTACTCTAGGCCTGTGATGTGAGTTCAACAATCTAATATATTTTAAATAGCCTAACAAATTAAATTAGATAGCTCAATAATCCAATATATTTTAGATAAACTAACCCCAACAAATTAAATAGATAACCATGATTTTTATCATATTTTATTTAGTATCTGATTATCTAATGAGTTTGAATCCGATTAGCTATTTAAATCCGATTCAATAATTTCTTGCCCTACTCTGATAAAAATTCTGCATCCGCCCCTGCTCATGAATGTGGGTTTCCACAAATTAATTTGTAAATTCTCGAACCTAAATTTTTTTATCTCAATCATTTTGTGATAATCAAGGTTCTAAATAGCGTTTATAGTGTCATAGCGGGAATGCTACAAAAAAAGCTATAGCGAATAGCGTCACTATAGCGGAAGCTATGCCACATAGCGTTTTTTTTACATTCCGTATATTCAATATTTGTACTAAATATCAACATTATCTAAAGTCTCATAGAACAATGAATAACACCAAAGTAATTAAGAAATTATAATATTCATATTGAACCAGTACAAAGTCCAAATTGCGGTTCAAAATATCCATAGTAATATCATAAACTATCGATTTTTCCTATTAAAAATATCTTAAGCATCATGATTCATGACATAATCTATTTTTTTTTCTATTCAAATTTCTATTTCTATTTCCAATTTCAAATTGATTTATCTGTAGCAAGTAGCAACAAATTCAATTTCGGTTTGAGCTTTTTTGGGTCTTTATTTAAAGCCCATATAAATTGCTTAAAAAAATCCATATTGTTTTTTTGAAAAATTTGGCAGTGGTTGCCAAATAGGTTTTATTAAAAAAAAATCATATTGTATAGCGGCCGTAGCGCAAATAGCGCATTTTGATGTCATAGCTTAGCGTTTGAGGTCCAAAAACGCTATAGCGCGCTATTTAGAACACTAGTGATAATCGAATATGCTTTAAAGCTTCCTTTAAAGTTCCTCTGACAGTGAGGGTGGATGTCCATAGTTTCAAATTATTTGCCTCCGTAATTTTACTCAGTGTAGTAAAATTTGGTTCTATTCATTGAATATACGGCCATATATTCCTATTCAGTGTCTGGTTGAATAGAAAATAGCTATTCGGACCGAATATTGAATCCATGCTTTAAAAAAATTAAAAAACATTCAAAACCCATTAAAAGAGTTTGAATCCATAACCCATTAAATGAGTTCCAGGCCAGCTAGGTAGGTGTTTTCTTCAAGCGTCCCACTCAGAAGTCTTTTATAACCTCTCTACATCCACTCAGAAGTCTTTTATAACCTCTCTACATGCTGCTTTATTGTATTTAAGTAATGTAGGATTAAATATTTAATAAAATATCCGCATATATACATCCGAATAAGAATCTGCATATTCGGCCGCATACCGTATATGCAGTATGCGGCGGCCTTCCTAATACCGCATGAGAACCGAATATTAAAACACTGATTTTACTCAAGGCAGTTTTCTAATGGTGCCCTGTGCTTGTGTCACAGTCTCACAGATGTGAACTCACCATCGCATCCTCACTACAACAAAGGGATAATAATAAAAAAAAAAAAATTGTCAGAGGTTAAATTTTGTTCTATGGCGAATTAATTACTCAAATTTAATTTGTCTATTTATAATAATTAAATTTTTTATTCATTTCAATTAAGTCACTTTTTAACTTTTTCATCCAAAATAATAATGCAATATGCTAATATAATACTTTTTTGTCCAAAAAACTTATAAAAATGACATGTGATAGATGAGTATATTCTGTTAGTATTTTGGACGGAATAAACATATTCTGTTAGTATTTTGAATGAAAAAATTATAGAATGACTTGATTGAAACAAATTAAAAATTTAATGACAAACTTAAGTAACCAATTTATGACAAAGAACAAACTTTAGTGATCTCTGATAAAATTTACTCCAAAGAAAATCATGCAATAGTAATTGTAAAAGTGGTTTCCAAGCAATAGGCTAAATTTTCAACTAAAATTACAGTTGTTATTAAGAGAGCTCTAATCTGGGCCGTTTACTGATGAGCGATCTGAACCATGAGATGAAAATAATCCTGTTAATTGTTCCTTGTACTGAAGGCTAAAAAAATCACTCCACCAACACCAAGTCACCAACCAACCATATCTGGATTCCATCCCGTTCCTCTCTCTCTCTACTAAAACCACCGGGAACGGGGGACCTCAACCACCTCCTCTCCATCTACCCAACCCCTAACCCTAAATCAATGTTCAATATGATGTCAACAGGAGACGATCAACCCAGCGCTGCCAAACCGGCACAGCCGGCGCCGCCTAGGAAGCCGTCACCTGGGATGCCCTGGGGCCAGGCGGAGACCTTCCATCTGATCGACGCTTACGAAGAGAAGTGGCTCGAGCTGAAGCGCAGCCAACTCAAGTCGCACGAGTGGGAGGAGGTCGCCACCACCGTCGCTCAACGATCGGGGACCGGTGGTGCTGGTCAGATTCCGTCCAAGTCCGGTACGCAGTGCCGTCACAAGATCGAGAAGCTTCGTAAGCGGTTCAAGTCTGAGCGGGCCCGCCAGGTCCGCTCTTTCTGGCCGTTCTTCGAGCGAATGGCACGGCTGGATCGCGGACCCACCCCAATTTCGGTATTTCCCCCAACGCGCCACGTGGCGACGTCAGCAAGATCTAGCGACGAAGATGACGATAATGATCATGAGGTGGCTGCGAGTAACAGTAGAAATGTTAATGGACTTCCCCATTCCGGAGTTACAAAAGAGGAGGAAGAGGGGGAAGAGGAAAAAGAGGAGGTGGGGAGGGGCGGCAGCAGCAGTGGAGGTGGTGGATTTGTGGGGATGATTGAGGTGGTGAAGGGGTTTGGAGAAGAGATTTCCAGAATAGAAAAGAGGAAAATAGAGATATTGCAAGAAATCGAGAAAGATCGAATGGAGATGGAGATGAAGAGACAGAAAATGGTCATGGAGACACAACAGTATCTGATGGCGAGGATAGCCGAGGCAGTTAGTGGATCCACAAAGAAGGCCAAGAAGTTGCGTAATTCTTTCCAGTGATAATGCCAGAGGTTTGTATAAATCTTCTTTGTAAGTTCAATTATTTGGTAGAATTAACTGTATTAGGGAGCATTTGGGTTGATACTAGAACAAGGACCTTTGTTCTTATTTTCAGTTCTTGTTTTTCTTTTCTTTTTGAATGTAGCATATGTGTTACAGTGTTAGGTAATGTTATGTACTTGTGTTGATTGTGTTGAACTATAGGTTGTGGCGAAGTAGATACTTTGTAATAATTCTGTCATTTTCAAAGTAGAGATTTCCTTCTGTTCTTGCTTGAAGTTACTGTATCATCTTTTTTCAGTTTACGTGATCACAGTAGAATATGATCTCTCACTGTCTCATTCCAAAAGAATTTCCTGTGTTTTCTCATGTAACAAGACTAGTTTATCCTGTTTCTCGAAGTTACTGTATCATTTTTTAGCAGTTTACATGATCACGGTAGAATATGATCATTCGCTGTCTTGTTCCAAAAGAATTTCCTGTGTTTTTTCATTTAACAAGACTAGTTTATCTTGCTTGAAGTTATTGTATCATCTTTTGCAGTTTACATTGATCACAGTGAAATACGATATTTCGTTGTCTCGTTCCAAAACAATTTCATGTGTTTTCTCATGTAAACAATACTAGTTTATAAGAAGCTTTACCCTAAAATTTAGTCCGTATTCACCGCCGTAGTAGCAATGGCTGAGTAACTAGGGCACACGATCTCGGTTATCTGATTCAGATCAAACACACAGATGCAATTTGGCTTTCTAGAGAGGGTTATTTGAGATTTGTGTGAGATTTAAAGAGCAGCGGAGATCATGTGCTGTAGTTTGGCAGAGGATCTATGTCAGCAGAATTGCAAAGTGACTTCCTAAAATTCTGCTGTAGCATTTTGATGATATTTAGTACTAATATTGTAGGTTTAAGTGGGCTCTTGGAGTGTCTGATTTTTATTTTGAACATGTTTTATGCTAATTTATTATTTAATACCTGAACAATATTATATATATATATAGAGTGAGGCTATGGTGCTATGCATAGCACGGATGACTAGTGTACTACGGCTCAATATAATACTTTTTAAAATCCTAACGGTCGATCCGAACCGTTCAATGTGATAACCATATGAATATGTACTTGCAAACTAAATTTTATATTTTTTTGAATTTTTTTACTATTTTTTTAGATAGGTAGAATTTTGATGGTCCAGAATTTTCAAAAAACACTGATTTTTCTACCTATCTAAAAAAATAGTAAAAAAATTCGAAAAAATATAAAATTTAGTTTGCAAGTACATATTCATATGGATATCACATTGAACGGTTCGGATCGACCGTTAGGATTTTAAAAAGTACCATATTGAGCCGTAGTACACTAGCCATTAGTGCTATGCATAGCACCATAGCCTCACTCGTATAGATATATATATAGAGTTACAATTTTTTTACTATTTATTAAGTATTTTACAAAACTGTTTGTTTTTCAGTGGTCCAGAATTATCTAAAAACAGTAGTTTTGTAAAATACTTAATAAATAGTAAAAAAAATGTAAAATTTGATCTCCAAACATATTTTAATATAGATATCATGTTGCATGGTTTGGATTAACTGTTTAGCTTTTTAAAATCGCAATATTGAATTGTTGTAAGATGTTGTAATTTTCAAATATTGTAAGTGGATCCCTCCTCGCTCTCTCTCTCTCTCTCTCTCTATATATATATATATATATATATATTATTTAATTTGTCATGTGCTTCTGTCATTGGGAATCTTTGTTCCTGCACAACACTGCAAATGGGTGCTGCAAAGCACAAACTCTTTTGTTTTTGGAGTTGAACGCGGAGGTGCAAAGCACCAACTCACAATACCTGCACCCTTACTAAAAAGAAAAGGAATAAAAAGAAAGATAGAAAGAAGAGAGAAAATTCTCAACCTGAATTGTATCAGATAAGGAATCCTAAACCTAAAAACATTGTGGGTTTCAGTTTTTCGGTGCAACCTGGTGGATTAGCTAAATTGCCACTTTGCAGCACAAATTGGACGGTTTTTCCTCTTTACATATAACAGACATGGGCCAATGCCATCCTGTGTATGGAAATTAGATGTTATTTGGGAATGTTTTCTCCTTTTCTTTTTCTTTTTCTTTTTTGTTCATCCATTTCTTTATGATTTTTAGCAAGTTCATCAATTCATGGAGGTGTACATTTAGGGCCTGTTCGGCTACTAAGCGGGAATGGGAATGGGCTTGGGTTCGGGTCCAATTTGAATGGCCGAAACACTGTGCGCATGGGGTGAATTTTTTTTTTCCCACGGGCACAGTGGCAGCTGAACAGCCCCTTGGTCTCTATTGGATAAGTTCTGATTTTGAAATTTTGGATGATAAAGCAAACCATTGTTCAATGTTATCGAACAATTGTTCAGTACAATATGAAGAAGTTGGGGAAATCAGTTATATCATGTACTCCAAGTAAATGGATTCGTCAGAACCAAATGAGTATAAAATATAATTATCTCAGAAACCAAATTGTCTCAGTTTTTTTTTTCTAGTTTGAGAGCACTTGACAGCACCAAGAGAGATGGCATCGATTGGAAGGAGAAAGACCATGGAAAAGACATGTCGCCGCTGGAAAAGGCATGAACTGTGGTTTAAGTGAATAACAGAAAAGGGTAATGCTAATAAGATAAATATTCAAAAAAGAAAAACAACTCCTTAGGATTGGCATTGTATCTAGTGACATATACGGTAAAGTTTGGTTAAAATCTAATTTTTATTTATTTATGATTTTTTACTTTTAAAAACATTGAAATTAGTAATGACATTTTATCACGGGTCAGGATGACAACATAGTTTGAGCCTGATTAATCATATCCGGCCTTAAACCAGGCCTAGCTAGCCTGCTTTGGCCCAATATTGTAATGGGTCATGTTAGAATGGACGAGTATAAAAAATGAATGCATTAAAATAACTTCTAAAACTTCATTTTAGATCATTCATTTTTTATCAATTTTGACCACTTGATTTTAGACTAACTGAATTAAAAAAAATTAAAATTTTGCATGTACGCACATCACTCGTGAAGTACATCGGTTTTAACGGTTTGGATTCATCTCGTTTGAAGTGAATCCGATAGATTATGGAGTTATGCTCACTAAAGAGTTTGGTGAGCACATTACACCCTAGTTCTACTCTATCATTTAGCTCTTAATTAAATAATATTCAGATGATTTTAGTATTGCGATACATTTCCTTCAAAAAATTTATGGGTTATGGTACATTGCAATGTATAGATGATTGGATTCGAAGTTCAAACAGTCATTCTAAAGAGCTCAACATGTTTTTTATATTAAAATGTACTTGGAGACCAAAATTTATATTTTTTTGAACTTTTTAACTATTTTTTTAGAATTTTTGAAAATTGTTATTTTTCAGAAATTTCTGGATCATAGAAAAACTTTTATTTTTAAAAATTCTAAAAAAAAGCAAATAATTTCCGAAAAATGTAAAAGTTGGTCTCCAAGCACATTTTAACATGGATATCAAATTGAACGGTTTGAATCGGTTGTTTGAAAATCAAACCCAACAATTTATAGTCCAATATACAAGAGAAACTATACATTGCAATGCACCATAGCCCAACTTTTTCTATATATATATGTATATGTATAATTTACTCGTGCCTCATATTTGATATAAAACTTTTGTTTCATGTCATATAATTTATATCCTTGTAAATTTTACGGGTTCAGAAAAATGGATCCAAATTTGCGCTCCTATTCTCAAAAAATAGGAAGGTTCTCCTCTTCTCTCTCTTCTCTCTTTCTCTCTCTTCTAGAAGAGAGATAGAAACAAAAAGAGAAGATGAGGATCTCATTTCTGTTATTGTTATCTTCTCTATCTATAAATAAAAAATATCACCTTTTTATTTTTTATTTTGTATGAATCAATAATTTAAAAAAAAAGAAATTTGGATATATATACCCATCACAACTTCTTTAATTAGATATTTATCCATTCAAAATTGAAAATTAGATATTTTCCCATCTAAACATAACATATAATATATATTAAAATAACATTTTTTTTAAATAAAACTTTTAGATATTTATATCTATTAAAATAAAACTTTTAGATATAATATATATTATTTTCTTTATTTAAAAATAAAAAATCACATTTTTTTTTTAAATTAGTATTAAAAGCTTGTAAAACTCCATTGATGTGGTCATTTTTTTACATTAATTTTTTAAAGAGAAATTTGGATATATCCATCACAACTTCTTTAATTAGATATTTATCCATCCAAAATTGAAAATTAGATATTTTCCCGTCTAAACATAACATATTTATTAATGTATCCATTTTCAAAAAAATTCACTGAAAAATATAAATTAATATTCATAAAATATTTAAGAGACCATTTTAGCCCTGAGGATTAAGTGCTAAAACCTCCATTTCCTAGTCCATTCCCCGCTTGATCCTTCCAACCCTTCCTCTCCCAGCACACAATCCCTTCCATCCCGTGCAAGCCTCAAAAATCAAGGAAGCATTTATACGCTTAAATAAAAAACTTCTTATACGAATTTTCAATACAAGTATAGATTGAACTAACAAAACATACTGCGGATAATAATGTTGACCCTCACGTTGTTGCAAAACCTCTTTCTTGCACGGGATGGAAGGGATTGCGTGCTGGGAGAGGAAGGGTCGGAAGGATCAAGAGGGGAATGGACTAAGAAACGGAGGTTTTAGCGCTCAATTCTCAGGGCTAAAATGGTCTCTTAAATATTTTATGAATATTAATTTATATTTTTCAGTGAATTTTTTTGAAAATGAGTATATTAATAAATATGTTATATTTAGATGGAGAAATATCTAATTTTTAATTTTTAATGGATAAATATCTAATTAAAGAAGTTGTGATGGGTATATATCCAAATTTCTCTTTAAAAAATTAATGTAAAAAAATGACCACATCAATGGATTTTTACAAGCTTTTGATACTAATTTAAAAAAAAATATGATTTTTTATTTTTAAATAAAGAAAATAATATATATTATATCTAAAAGTTTTATTTTAATAGATATAAATCACTGTTTGTCAATATCCTATTTTCCTTCGTATATAACAAGATTCTGTGGTTGTGTTTTTATTTAAAATGGAGGGTTTGTGATTGTGCAGTTAATTTCCCTCTACTAAATTGCTCCACCTTATGCGTCATGCCGAATTTTTTTTAGTTACGACAGTAAAAAATAGAAATTAAATAATTACCACCCGGCTCAAGTTATTTTCAATCATATCACCCACGCGGACTCAGTTCGGGCACCAAATTGGGGTGGTGTGCGAATTGGGTTGGCGCACCAAAATTGGTACAAAATTGGTGCTCAAATGGGGTGAAACGCACTGAAGAGCAGTAAAAATTTCGGAACAGTTGGTGCTCTAACCCAGTCTGCGCACCAGTTGGTGCGCCAACCCAATCCGCGCACCAACCCATTTTGGTGCACGAACTGGGTCCGCGTGGGTGGTAGGATTGAAAATAGCTTGGACCGGGTGGTAATCATTTAATTTTGATTTTATGCTGTGGTAACTAAAAAAATTTCGGTGCGTCATGCGGCCACCCGCTGGAATTCGGATCCAGTGAAGTAACCCAACTTTTGGGTTTTAGATCGGGACCGTCCGATTCGAATCCGCAAAAATCCATCTACGAAGTGAGCGCACACATCCTGACGACGAATTTGAATCCCGAGACGATCTCAAGCGACGAATTCGAATCGGACGGTCTCGATTCAAAACTCAAAGATTGGGTTACTTTAGGGAACCGGACCCCACCCGCTGGCCAACCACCCAGTGAGTTGGATCTAATGTGGTGATCTTTGATGTGGCTACTTTATGTGGTTTTTTGTTCCTTGTATTCAATTCCTATTCATCGTAGCACAGCACACTCCAGAAGACATGTGCAGTGGAGTTAACCCACCAAGTGACCATGTGGCAGAAACAAACAGATAAACCTATCTACCATACTCATCTCCCAAACGATACCCGGAGAAAACACCCCTCCGTCAATCCCCACTCACTCTTGGTGACCTCCGCCTCCGATCTCTCGCCTTCATGTCTCTTTAGCGACTACCTCCACCTCCAATTATCTCTTCAGACGGACCGGTTTATCGAGAAATTAAATATTGCGAGCAGCTGCAATGGCGAGTGCCCACACAGCTGCTTCTGCCCCAAATTTACTCTCCATACATCGCCATATTCAATTTTCCCAAATTACCACCTCTTCTAATCGCCTCAGAAACGCTCCTTTCTCTAATTCCCTCCTATTTCCTACTATTCAGGCTCAATCTGGTAGTATCACCCCTATGATTATCCAGAAGAGGTTTTCATGGCAACTCCGTGCATCGTCGACAGGTGAAGGGATCAGTACAAGGAGCTTTGCTCAAGACCGAGCCTTTGATGCATTCCTTTCAGCTGCGGAGTTTCTTTGTATTGTGCCACCTGCGCTGTATTCAATCACTTGTCTCATCGGTTTGTTCGTTCCAAATGTCTCAAAACTATTGGGAGTGTCTCCTGCAAGTAAGTTATTTGTTTCTCAGTACTTGTTCTTGCTTGGAGCGGTGGTGATTGGGATCCTGATTAGATGGAGGCAATGGCAGAGACTGTGTTTTATGAACTACAGAGGTACAAGTGTTGATATGATTTCAAGGATAGAGAGAGTTGAGGATGATTTAAAGAGCTCTTCTAGAATTACTAGTTTGCTTTCAAGGCAGCTTGAGAAACTCGGGATCCGATTTCGGGTTACAAAGAAGGCATTGCAGGATCCCATATCAGAGGTAAACTTTTTTTGTAGCATGAGAAGTAAAATTTTGGCAATGTGTAATTATATATTACTGCAATGCTTGTATGCTTGGATTGCATGACATATTGGAATGATGTTTTGTAATATGGCTATGTACATGTAGATGGCTTCTCTGGCACAAAAGAACTCAGAGGCAACGAGGGAACTTGCTGTGCAAAAAGACCTGCTTGGGAAGGAGCTTGGTGAAATTCAGCACATTTTGCTAGCAATGCAGGTTTTGATCATTATATAATCATTACAAAGTATAAACAGTTTAACTATTGTCTGGGGCTTTTCTTTCTATATGGTACCTTACTTATTGTCAGTACCAATTGGATGGATTGTACATTGTATCAACCATGACCAACTTGACACAGTGCAGATATGTTGAATTTAAGTTTTGATTTTTCACAGAAACTGAGGCACGGAGCAACCAAACTCTAGAAAACTAATAGGAATTAATATATGGTACTGACCAGGATAAGCTTTATTCAGTCTTATACAGAAGATATATCTTGATCTTGATACCTCTAATGAGTATGGTATCCAAATTCAAAACTGACATGTGTGTCTGATGTGGTACTTTTATGATGAAATGCCCCCGATTTACTATGAAAGCTGATAAGATTCAAATTTTACCTTGATATGCTGGTACTGGTACTGGTACTGGACCCACTGTAAACTAAAGCCCAGTTGAACCTAGCTGCTCTTGCTTTTTGGCACTTGTTTCATTTTAACTTAAAAAACGGGACATGGTAATTTGGGTTCTGATAAGTAGGCAAGGTTGTTGCGAATTGAATATGCTATACTTCTTGGAATAAAGAGAAAAAAGTAATTGATACATTCGGTAATTTTGGAACGCCCCTTATATACTCTTTCTTTGACCCATTTATTAAAAATTATTATCTTGTTTGACCTACCTGTGTATTTGTATACTCGGCACCCTTACAATTTCCTAACTCTCTAAATACTTTACAAATTGATACGTAATTCCTTGTAAAGGAAAAAAAACTTATTCTTTAATTCTATGATTTTAAAAAATCATTTGGTATAATTTGTGTATAACTAAGAATATTAAAAACACTTATTCAGGAGCAACAACAGAAACAACTGCAGTTTATTCTTGCAATCGGGAAAGGTCAGAGGACTATAGATGAAAAGCGGGACCCTCCAACAGAAGAAAGTAATTCCAGTGCCAAAACTCCAGTTGCCAATAAAAGGAAATGAAGCAACCAGAGATGCAATCTGAAGCAGTTGCTGGAGGTGTTGGCAATGATAAAGCTTAGACCCTTTAGGTAAACTCTTTTGTTGAGAGAATTACATTTTATGTTTCAGATAGGAATCAGATAAGCTTTACGGCCCACTTGATAATGTTTTAATGCAATTTTTGATGGAGCTGCTTGTAGCTAGGACGATTTGCTTGCTTTCTCATAAACAAATCAACAAGTCTGGCGACTAATTTATTTCACAAAATCAAGAAAGGGATATGTTATATTGAACAAAATGCTTGACAACTGTAACAGCTCAACACTTGTCGAATTACAAAATAAAAATTTACCAAATTTTTCTATGGCATTTTCAAGTATCCAATTGATCTCCATTCAAATCGAATTAAATTTAATCAATCAAATTTTTATTTAGTATACATACATATAAATCAAACTGATCGGATAATTCGATCAACCGGAGCAACGAATCGAACCAAATAAACCAAACTTTAATTTGATTAGGTCGATTAAATCTATTTACTGTAAAATTTAAGTTACATTATACAAGTACTAACTTAGCAACTTATACATTTATATGCATGATATTACAATACTAATATAATATTCACTGATATTTTACTTTATTTGATTTGTTTTATTTCTAATTGTAAAAACTGAGTTGTAAATTAAAATCAAATGTATCATAATTTTTAGATTGAATTGAATCAAATAAGAATAATGAAATCATTTTACTCGAAATAAACTTAATTCGGTTAAAACCAAACGATTACAACTGGACTTCACATAATTGATAATTTTATCAGTCTTTCTTTAGTTTCTTTAGAGTCCATAGCGCGGATTGGTCCGTACTATGGATCAATATTTTCGTTTTCTAAGTTTAAATAGTCGGTCTGAACCGCTCAACATGATCCTCGTATGAAAATGTATTTGCAGACTAAATTGTACATTTTTTTCAGAATTTTTTGCTTTTTTTAGATAGATGGAAATTCACTACTTTTAATGGTCTAGAATATTTAGATCAAGTGATTTTCTATCTAAAAAAATAGTTAAAGGATGTAAAAAAATTGTAAAATTTGATCTATGAATATATTTTTACGTGGAGATTATGTTAGCTGTTCAGATTGACTATTTACATTTTGAAAATAGATGTTTTAATTCATAGTACGGACCAAACCGCGCTATGATGAAAACGAATTGAATATTGTCTATCTATATCTGAATTTTACGGATATACATAATTTGATATCCGAATATTCACGGACATAGATAATTTGATGTATGAATATTTGTAAATTCGGATAAATATATGATTTTGATTTTAAAAGTAATATAGATATGAACATAAATAATTATTTGTGTTTGTATTGAACAAAAAAAATTAATATTTAATTAGCAAGTTTTATATTCTTTATTAACTTGTTATGAAAAAAAAAACAGTCATGTTCTTTAACAACATGATTGAGTATATTACGTAGCTGTTAGCTTAATTATAATATTTATATTTAGTTATAGGTGATTTACTAAAAAAAAAAATATACCCATTATAAATTTATATACATTGTTAAGACTTGAACGAGAATTGTTCTAATATCTGAATTATATTCATATCAGTATTTGTATTCAATTAGTATCGGATCTGTATCTGCATCTCGTTTAAATTAAGAATGGATCCGATATAATCCGTACTTGATTCGTTTTCTTCTCTTGCGAAATATAAACTAAAAGCATCTCCAACTCAGCAATCAGTAAAAAATAAAAAACAGATGTAAAGCACTGTTTAAAAATTAAGTTTCTTTTAATTTCTTAACCCCTTCATACCAGAAATTGGGTCAGAGTCAATAGAAAAGAGAGAGTACTAACATGTCCAAAAGAAATCGTTTGCTTTATAAGTAAATTTGTTTTCTTAGAAATCAGCAATTATATTAGCAATTAACACATCAGATTAGCAATTTAAAAAAAATTATCATTGTAGAGGCTCTAAAGCGGATTTTTAGTTTTAGAGTATTGTCCCATCAAATTCAAATAGGCGACAAGAGAAATGTTTATTTGGAGTAATTGTAAACAAAGACGCCACCTAATTCTATGCTCTAGCTAGCGCTTAGAGGTAGACTCTCAATTCTCATTTCACTTTCAAATCACAATCAATCAAGACATAATTATGGCACGTGACTAAAAGCGATTCAATTCAAAAATACAAATATCTAAAATAAACTAACTAAAAAGCCACGACATGATTTGATTTGCTGCGTACCGATCGAATCGAGTAGTCCAAATTGTATGTAATAATTGTGGCACACTCATAATTTTGGCAATAGATCCCGAAATCCATGCTCTAGATCTTTATTTTCTATAAACTGTTATGAAAAATAAAATATTTATTTATATAAATTAATTGTTTATTAAGATGTAAATTATTTGTACGAATTTTGATGCTGATCAAACAGTTTGGACTTAGCTTTGGATAAAATTTGTGCAAAATTCTTTGACAAATTCCAATTCTATCAAGTTGAGCCAACGATTCAGCCGATCAATTTCTATCTTTTTGGATAATAATGTGGCATTTTTGTTAAATATTGGAAGCCTATTTTAGAATGGAAAAATGGCACGGAACGGCACGGAACTGCACGGTTACGGTACGTGTGTCAGTTACGTGCTGTGATTCGCGTGTCCCGTGCCGTGCTCATCTTTTAAAACTTTAGCACGGTACGGCACGGCACGTGAAAGATTTAGTTACGGCACGGCACGACACGTAGTCACGTTTAATTAGAACCATTAGATATTGATTTAATGGTGAATCTTGAATAAACTAACTTAAATTATGATTAATTGGTCGCGTGAGTCACGCGAGTCACATATGGTCACGGCACGTTAAGTACAGTGTGGCTCACGTGGCGTGATCATTTGCGTACCGTGACCAACCCTTGATATTTTAATCAGGCACGGCACGGCACGTGAAAAATTAACTTGATCACGGTACAGCACGGCACGAGACCAAAGTCACAACATGTTAGTCATGACACGGTACGACACGTTTTTTTCCACTCTAGCCTATTTCATGGGACACAACTCAGTAACTGTTGAGCTTTTTAAGCAATGCCACGCTTGAAAATCACGCTGTAAATAAATAGCCACATTAAATTATCACAAAAAAAGTACATGGCACTATTCCTGAACAGTCAGCATGCGAGGATAGCACATATAATATCAATAGAAATTTAGATGATATTTACCCATTCAAACTTGAAAATTAATTATTTCTCCATCAAAACTTACTCATTTTATTAATATCCCTATTTTCTAATTTATGAGTGATGCTTCTATGGACATAAGGACCTATTTGTAAAATGAACATATTTTTATTTTCAAAGTTCAAACAGTCGATCCGACCGTTCAACATTATCTCCATATTAAAATATACTTGGAGGTCAAATTTTACATTTTTTTTATTTTTTTTTACTATTTATTAAGTATTTTACAAAACTAGTCAAATTCAGACCATTAAATTTTGTAAAATACTTAATAAATAGTAAAAAAATTCAAAAAAATGTAAAATTTGACCTCCAAGTACATTTTAATATGGAGATAATGTTGAACAGTCGGATCGACTGTTTGAACTTTGAAAATGAAAATATGTTAATTTTACAAATAGGTCCTTATGTCCATAGAAGAATTTGCCCTAATTTAATCACTTAAAAATAAAGATTAATATTAATAAATATCTAATTGGACAATTTTGCCCCCTACTTCTGTTCGAACTATACTGTGTTATAAATTTGTGCATACCTGATACTGAACTAGGCGCGAGTTCATTGCCTCTAATGGCATCCGATGACATTGAGGAGGGATCCAATTCCATTGCCTCTGATGGCATCGGATGCCATTAAATCTTAGTCATTCATCAATTGAATCTCGGTTCGCTTCTCCATTTATTACATTTGTTCTATATTTTAAGTCTCGTTCACTCCAAAGTAAACAAAAAAATGAACACAAAAAATATTTGATGAGAAAACTACACATATGCTTATGCCCTCCTCTCTGGGTCCGAATCCCCTACAGTAACTCAATCTTTGGGTTTTGGATTGAGACCGTCCGATTCGAATTTGTCGTTCAGGATTGTCTCGGAATTCGAATTTGTCGTCGGAATGTGTGCGCTCACTTTGCAGATTCAAATTAGACAGTCCCGATCTAAAACCCAAAAGCTGGGTTACTTCACTGGATCCGGATTCCTCCTCTCGCCTATCATTTGTCTTTTCTCTTAAACACTGGAACACAAGAAAAAAAACAGAGTAAATACTGGTTCACGACATTTAGTACCAACTTTATTTTTAGTTTGGCAATTGGATAAAATTTACTGAACTTATTTGTAAATTTTAACAATGTAACAAATTGGAGCCTAGAGTTCATCCGAATTCACATCCTCCCTGGTACCGTAAAAGGAAATCTTTTAGAATTACTGAATAGACCGTTCTTTTAACTTTACACGAATCTCAAAGCCCAAAAAAATATTGCCTCCTGTGCTAGCCTGAATCTCAAAGCAGCTAAGAATAAATCTCAAACCGTAGAGTAAAGGAAATCTTTTACATATATTGGAGATGATACTCTTCCATGTCATCCAATGTATCACAAAATGAGTGTGTTAAGTTGAAACTAATAAGTTGCTGCTATCTTTGATATGATTTGAGTAGAACTAGGGTGTGATGTGCTCACCAAACTCTTTGATGAGCATAACTCCATAATCTATCGTATTCACTTTAAACGAGAAGAATCCAAACCGTTGAAACCGATGTACTTCACGAGTGATGTGCGTACATGCAAAATTTTGAATGTTTCGGATTTATTTAGTACAAAGTCAAGCGGTCAAAATTGATAAAAAATGAATGCATTAAAATAATTTCTAAAACTTCATTTTGGATCATTTATTTTTCATCAATTTTGACCACTTGACTTTAGACTAAATGAATTCAAAAAATTTAAAATTTTGCATGTATGCACATCACTCGTAAAGTATATCGGTTTCACAGCAAAAGGAGGGTCGCGTGGAGGAGGGTTGTGCGTGGAAAGAGGAAGGATCAAGAAAGAGGTTTTAGCGATAATAATTCTTAGAGTAAAATTTTCAATTAAATTTTTTATTTTTATTAATCAGTATTTTAATAAAAAAATTAAAAAATGGGGATATTAATAAAATGAGTAAATTTTATTGGAAAATAATTAATATTTAAGTTTTTTTTTAAGTAAAAATTGGAGGTCAAACTACCCAACTATTTAATACTCTTGTTATTACAAGCTTACAACAAAGAATTTCCTCCATCCGAGTTTTGAACCTATTAATATTTAAGTTTGAATGGGTAAATATGTTACGATGGGTATATATCTAAATTTCTCTAAGATCAAAATCTCTGGCATCTTCTGTTACTTGTTAGGTTCTGTGAAATCTTTTCAAATTGACTTTCTTGCTTTGGAATCTATTGAATAATTTGGATTTATCTTCTTTTTTGTTCTTTCATCTAATCAGATATTGTCTCATACTAATAATTGGCAGGTGGTAAACATCCATGATGATATATGCGGAAGGTCATTGATTTTAAATCTAGTACATATTGAATGCAATTTAAAAGCTTTTTTTACTCTAATTTCATGCTAAAACAAAGATTCTTTTTCTTTATCTTGCTAACGTGAGCCACTTGAATATTGCTGTTTACTAGTGTTTGATTTTGGAATCTGTTATAGTTCGAATAGCTAGAATAGCGAAATTTTAGAATAGTAAATGAGAAAAAATAGTGATTCTCATATTAGTGTGAAAATGGTGCTATTCGGATTAGTAAAAATGTTATTTGGATTGTATTTGTGGAATAGTGAATAGTTGTAACCAATAAATAATAGTGTTAACAGTGTGCTAATTAAGAAGAAAGATAGGTAAGTGGGATCTCAAATGAATTGTCACGACGTGGAGATAGCGAAAGTGGTATCAAATTTGTCATTTCGGAATTGTGTTGGCGGAAATCTAAAAAAGAAATATTTTTTCCTCTCATTTCACATTTCCGAATAGTAGCTATTCTAATATTTACAAGGAATAGAGAATAGCAGCTATTTTAGCTATTCCGAATAGCAAAAATATTGTTTGAATGCACATTGTTATTCCGAATAGCTTCTATTCTAAAATAGCCTCTATTCTTATTGTTTTTGTGTCATCCAAACATAGCCCAGTGAATATATATTCATTTGAATCCTCTAAAATGGCTGTATACTTGTATTGGTTGCTTGTTTACAATATTGTTTTCATTAATGTAGACATCCAATGAAATGGCAGCTTATTTCAAAAAAGAAAAATCAAACAACTGAATTCTAAATAAATAAAAAGAATGGAATAAGAATTGGGAATATAAATTTTGACACCAGGACAACACTAGCTTTGAAAGAAGATAAAGACGGAAGCACTTTTCTTGTTTTGGCAGTGTATTTTTCCGCACAGGAATTACTAAACAATAGATCCAAGCGTCGGTGCGCATCTCGAAAACACCAGCTACCAGTTAAAGCCACTTTTTCATTTGTCTTCAGTTGCAATTTGATATTATATACCAAACCAACCCGTGCGTGAAATGGGAGACAACTGCTAGCTATACTTCTGCGAATAGGGTGTGTTTATTAAATCGGTTCAGTTATTAAATTAAAATTTAATTCGGTTTTCGAAAAATACCAGATGTAAACAATGGCAGTAAGATGAAGTTTGAAACTTTGAAGAGAGATTCTTTTTAAAATTTTAGTGTAGCAAGCGTAGCACTGGCATGAGTCAGGCTGTCAGGGCTTAGGTGACGCTGAGCCAACCCGTGCAATGATGTGACAGTGATACAACATGTTTTTCTCGTGAAAGTTTCTGATGAAATATTTCAATCCCCTTTCATATGAATAGTAAATATTAGGATGCCAACTACTTATTTACAAATTTGTTCTCTAACTTTTAACAACTATAAAAAATAATTTATGATTTTAAAATTCGACAAGTAATTAAGATGTAGTTTATACTTTATACATATCTCATTTGTAAAAAAACAGGGTTAAAATACACCATTGGTTTTGTGCTCCAATCATGCTCTTCATTCTTATTTTTATTTTCAAAGTCCGAACAGTCAGTCCGAACTGTTCACCATGATCTTTGTATTAAAATATGCTTGGAGACCAAATTTTATATTTTTGAAATTTTTTTACTAATTTTACACTGCTTTAAAAAGATTCTGGACCATTCAACACAATTATTTTGTTCCTATCTAAAAAAATTTCAAAAAAATATAAAATTTTGTCTCCAAGCACATTTTAATATGAAGATCATATTGAGCGGTTCGGATCGATTGTTCAAACTTTAAAAACAGAAAAAAAAAACGTGGAGCATAATTAGAGCACAAAACCAATAGTGCATTTTAACCCTACTCTTTGTAAAATTATAAAATTTTATGTATGATTACTCTGTTTAACATAAAAGTCACATTTATTATTACATTTATATTAACTCCAACCGACACATTTTGTAAGGTTTTAATGCACTAGTAAGCTAAGCTATTGTTTTATTTTTCTTTCTTTCTTTATTTATGGTGATGCGCAATTAGTGGCGCAGTCACCACCACACAACGAAAGATAACTGTTTATTTTTGAATTTCAAAGAACCCGTAAATATTGGTTTGGATCTGAATTTCGTCTATTTTTAAATATGGATTTTATCTAACTCTACTGAGTCATGAAATCGGCCGATTAAATTGCTACAAATTATGCATAGCTTCTCATCAATATGTTTCAGAAATAGAATGAAAATGAGAGGGAAAGAAGAGTTTAACAGTGGAACCACAATGAACATGTTAGTTATTTTTCAAAGAAATGAACCGAATTTTAATATAAAACATTAAATTAATTTTTGAATTCCAATGTTTAAAAATGGGCCAAACTTCAAAGAAATAGTCTTATTGCTTCATGTAAAATTTAACATTTTAATGCTTCAAATTAATTTTTTGTCTTAACATAATTTAAAAAAATATATATCAAATTTTCGATCTGATTGAGCTAATTTCTATCAATACTCTCGATTTTGATTTCATTGTTAACTTACGGACTTCGCTTCTAATAAAAAATAATAATAAATTAGTAATATTTGTTTTTGCCTGAACATGGTAAAATCTCTAACATTGTCTCCGTGCTCAGGGACTGTTATTGGTGGATGAACCTAGAGTGGGAAAAATGGTGCGGCGGAGCCGGCTCCGTCACGGAACGGCGCAGTTACGGCACGGAACGGCACGCGTGTCAGTTACGTGTCGTGACTCGCATGTCCCGTGCCGTGTTCATCTTTTGAAACTTTGGCACGGCACGGCACGTAGTCACACGAGTCACGTGTAATTAGGACCATTAGATATTGATTTAATGGTGAATCTTGAATAAACTAACTTAAATTATAATTAAATAGTCACGCGAGTCACGTATGGTCACGGCACGTTTAGACACGGCGTGACCATTCGCGTGCCGTGACCACTCTTGACATTTTGGTCACGGCACGAGATCAAAGTCACAGCGTGTTAGACACGACGCGTTTTTTTCACTCTAGATGAACCCATCTATACTGAAGTTACTGAACAAGTCATGTCAATTTTCTGAAATTGATTTATGTGTCCTCAATTTATAGCCATTAATAGATCATTATTTACCCTGCGAAGCACTGACAATTTCACAGCAGGGCCATGGCACAATAAAATTGACCGTACAAGTCACTGTTAACTTGTATGCAGATGCAGCTCTAATCATTACTCTCGCAACAACACAAGGTATGGCCGTATGGTCCTGAAAAGAGCTGATCAGAGCAAGTCAGGATCAAACCCCGCACACGCACGCAAATAGCGTTTGTGACATGACCGCTACAAATGCGACTTCTTCTTTTTTTTTTTTTTATTACTCTTTTACTACTGTACTACTATCTGATGCAATATAACATTTTTGGGATTGGCTCGTATGAGACGTTTCCAAGTGCTAACATTTCATTCGGTGCGTCTGATCAGACCTCCAACGGTCATGATTAATAGTCCTCAACTTATAATAGACAAAAACAAATTACACTATCCCAACGCTCTACGACTATTTACCTCATTGTGCAGCTTAGATACTAGCTCGGGCGGATTCAAGATTTTCGTTCCAAAGAAAAAAATAGCAAATCAGATTTAAATAGTTAATTGGACACAAATTTATTGGCTAATCGGATACTATATAAAATACAATACTCTAATTTATAATTTCTAATACTCCGACTTATCATTTTCAATGGTCTAACTTCTAATTCTAATTATAAATGAAAATTGAAAGAATTTATACTAATTTTAATCCCAAATTTAATTCAAATTACAAATCAGGATTCCAGAGAGGGCAAAACAAAATTCCGAAGGGGGATAAAGTCGAACTGAACGTATAAATTTCTATAAAAATTCAAAATCCAGGGGAGGAGTTGTCCCCCTGGACCTATATGGGTCCGCCCCTGGATACCAACACTGTTACCAACGATCATAGACTCATAGTAACAAAATTTTTGAATAAATCGTCAGTAACACCGACACAGCTTTTTTTTTTAGAGAAGCCCGGAGACGAACACAACATATTTTAGTACCTTCTTGAATAAATGAATAGACGTATTAAATGTATTTAATTTTTTTCTTAATTTTTCCGAATTATTGCAAATTATTAGTAAATTTTATGATTATTTCTGAATTATTTGTACAACTAAGATTTTAACTTGCTGGTTGAGCGCTGTTCCAAAAGCGCATTTATCATTAATCCTTCTTTAGGTTTAATTGTCGTTGATTTTTTTGTTGAGCGATTGTTCCAATAGCGCATTTAGGGGTGTGAACGGGTACGATAAGAGTCGGGTGGAAGCATTTTCATACCCGTATTGTTACAAATTGTCTTTATCCGTACATTACTCTTACACATTACGAATTATCTTACTCGTACCCTTCTTTTTTATCCGTTATGGTTGTCGGATAACGAAACAGTAACAACGATTAAATAACGGGTAATGCTAATATAATAATTACTTTTTATTATTTACTATATAAAACATTAAAACTCATTCATTTCACATATATATACATATTTTAAAGATCTAAACTTTATTGAATTTGCTGAAATTTATTTACGTGATTAATTTAATGTTTAATTAAGTATAACACAACTATCAAGAGTAGTTGAAAAATGAACAGTCATTGCTCATTATATATATGATATATATAATTTTTTTTTTGTAATTATCCGATCGGATAACAGGGACGGAATAGGTTTTACCTGTATCCTTACCTGTTTAGATGCAAAAAAAAAATTTACCCGTATCCATACCCGATATGTTTATAAAAAAAAAAAAATTACCCATACTCATTTTATCAAATACGGTACAGGTCAGATAAACAGATAAAGGGTGCCATTGACATCCCTAAGCGGATTTATGATTAATCATTCTTTAGGTTTAATTTTCGTTGATTTTGTTGTTCATAATTTTCGGAACAATGTCTGAACAAATTTAAATCGTCTGAGCTGGGATTCTTTATATAATTCGGGTGTATCTTAGGCTGGCCCGTTAATGAGAATTGAGCAGGTCATCTAATGTAACTGTGCAACTCCAGCAATGATAGGAGATACCTATTTAATTCTAATTAATCAACTATGGAATTGTTTTTCTTAAAACTTCTTTTTAGAACAAATTTTTTTTTTTTTTTACTTTAAGAACGTGTTCAGTTATCAGGGGCGGACCCAGGTGGTTTTAGGAGGCAGCTGCCTCCTGGATTTTGAGTTTTAGTGGAGATTTATCGGTCCTGATTGACTTTGCCCCCTCTGAAATTTTTTTTGCCCCTCTTTGGACGTTTGATTTGTAATTCGGGTTAAATTTAGGGTTAAAATTGAAATAAATTTGTTAAATTTTGATTGGTAATTAGAATGATAAAGTCAGAGCATCAGAAATTACAAGTCAAAACATTATAAAGTATAAGTTAAAACATTATTTTTTATCGAGTACCTAATTGGTTAATGGATTTAAACCCGATTCGATATTTTTTTGTCCCCCCCGATGAAAATCCTGGATCCGCCCTTGTCAGTTGTCACAAGTTTACAGGGGATGACATTTTATGGTACAGGAAATTATGAATTAACTTTCAGAAACCCATACACATGAACATGTACGGAAAGAGTTATAAGAATGTGTTAAAATGAATGTTCGGTTGTACTGTGAAAATAGTTGAGAAAAAACTTATTTTTCTTTCTCAATTCTTGATATCAATAGAATTGTTCTAATTAATAATTGTTAATATAATTAAATAAAATGATTAAATAATAACATCGCGGTATTTATTAATTATTATTTCATAACGAGGCTTTTGCTCGTAAACTTGTCATCTAATCCTCGAAAAAATCAATTAAAACTTAAAACAGAAAATTGGTAATTACTGATTTTTAAAAATACAATTATGTATTTTTTTTATAATTTTGTTATAGCGAAAAATATTTTTGTTTAATAATTTTGCAAGTTTTAGAGTTTTGATTTCAATAAGATCTGAATATAGCTTTATCTGTTTTTTTCCTCCTCCACAGATCCCTAAATCGGTGTTCTATTAAAATAATTAAAATTAGTTCTATTTAAAAAAAAAAAATCCTTGATTCCGCAAACAAGAGGCTCCGGAGTAACATATTATTTCCTTCAAATCCTTTTTGTTTACACAATTTCTTCATTTTGTAATATATGTTATGGGCAACTTCAAAAAAAGCATTCATGTATCTTTTGGGCCCACTTGTGTAAATCTCAAATGGACATTGAGATAAATGTGCCGGACAGCGTGCGTCAGTAACAAATTAGGACCGTCTGATTCTTTCAAGATTCGTGCTGCTGCAATCTCTGTCCTGTATCTCAGTATCGCCATCTTTGGCATTTATGGCATTTAAGTGTACATGACAAAATGTTTAATTTAAGCCGACGAGCGTTTACAAAAAAGAAAAGAAAAATGTTCTTTAGATATTTTCGCATCTTCCTGTCAGACAATAGTTGTTTTTTTGAAAAAGGCAATTTAGTGTCATCATTATCAATCGGCTAACCATTTACCACCACTTGGCATTCTTGCTTACTGTGGACAATTGTACATTTGTACTACATCAACCCTTAGCCATGAATTGCTCCTAAAAGGAACACAACATAACACAAAGCAATAAGCAAAAAACACAACACAACACTATATTACATTAAACCTCGTTTAACGTACATAAGACAAACACTTTTTTTTTTTTTTTTGCTTTCTCTTTCTTTCATAAAATGTACACAAAATATTAGAAATAAACAAACAGCAAACGCAGAGACAAAAGAAAAAGGAAAAGTTAGTCTTCACACAAAGCACCAAGCTACTTAAGTACTGAACCCTACCACCTTTTACACCAGAGTAGTACATTGAGCAGTCTTTGGGTCCCACATGGCAGGAAGAAGGTACTTTCTCCCACCCAGTCCTTTGGCGTTGAAGCTAGCTCTAGTGGTGGGGTCCATCAACAACTGGCCCGGGTAGCCCGGGTATGACCCGGTACCAAATATACCGGTACAGGCTGTGACTGCCTCTAGGGGCGCATTTGCTGGTCCCTGAAAGTACCCATCTCCGAAAGGATTCGTCACGGCCGCAGCGAGTAAGGTGGCGAGGTTTATGATCATACCATCCACACCAACATCTCCATTTGGGGCAGCCAATGGAGGTGTCTGGGGCCCGTAAATCGGCTGATGGAACGGCCAGGCGCACTCCCCAGGGCACTGTGTGACCGAGTTGCCTACCCAAATGTATGCAAAGTGGGACCGCCCATGGCGCCCGGCTGGCGCAGAGCCGTGGTGCCCACACCGGCTCATACAGAAACCTTCAACTAACACATCCTCTCCAGTGAGTACAATAGCAATGGAGTTGCGGTGAGGGGATAGGCGAGAAGCAAGTTTGGCCAGGCCAGCCGAGGTGAGAGACCGGCCAAGAGAGAGATCAGAATCCATGACATGGCTACCAAGGGTGAGTTTGGTGGAACTGTTCTGGTACAGAGAGGTGGTGCGCCACCACGTTGAGACGGAAGGGGAAGGGGAAGGGGAGGAGAGGGAGCGAAGGAAGTCAGAAACGATGGAGATATGTAAAGGGGGGACAAGACCGTACCAGAGGAGGTTTATGGTGAGGTTGCCGGTGAGAAGGGGGCCGTGATGGTAACGAAGAGAGATGGGTTCAGGTTTGACGAGGTAGAGAGAGCGGGGGGTGGTGGAGACGGTGGCGGTGGGAAGGAGTGTGAGTAGAGAAAGGAGGAGAAGAGGAAACATGTTTGAGTGGGGAAGGGTTTTGGCCTTCATTGATGTGAATGTGGAGTAGAGAGTTTGTGTTTATATAGGAGGGGATGGAGGAGGGTTAATGAGAGGACTGGAGGAACCGTGCTGTGCACACTGGACGGGGGATTTTTCATTTTTGGGGAAGCCACACTGTTTTGGCATGAAAATTGGAATTTTTTTTATAAACCATAATTAAAAAAATATATTTTTACCAAACCAATATAATTATTTTTTTTTTACAAAAACCATAAGAACCGAAATGGCATTTCGGTCCGAAATTTTTTTTTTTATTCCGGACCGAAATGCCATTTCAATCCGGTCCCCTTGTTGGATTTTCTGCGGCGGCTCATATGAAAACCTGTGAAAAAGTACCACAGAAAATTCAAAAATGAGACCGGACCGAAATACCATTTCGGTTCCAAAAAAAAAAAAAAAATCGGGACCGGAATAGCATTTCGGTTCTTATGGTTTTTGTAAAAAAAAATAATAATCATGTTAGTTTCCTAAAAATCAAATTTTTAATTACGGTTTATAAAAAAAATTCTGAAAATTGTGGTTGATTCAGTGTTGGTAAAAACGTTGTTTAGACTGATTAATTAGTTAATTAATTGTTGGTGGTGACTAAACTGTTATAGATTTTTTTCTAACTAATTAGCTGATTATTTTTTATTATGGCTGATTATTTTCGATTATTCTCAATTAATTATTTGGCTATATCATGTTCGTTCGACGAGCGTATACCGTTATTTACAACACTAGTTGATCAACTCTTTGATTTTTTTTATGAGCTGGGAAAATTAGATTTATGGAAAGAAGATAATGTGTATTGCTTGGATGTTTAAAAGCGGACTTTTTGTTTAATCAATCAGTCAATATTTGAGAAATTATATATTTCTATCGTAAAAAGTTTTTATCACAAAAATGAGATTTTGCTGTGTCATTGATTAGTGCTCCAGCATAAATCCAATGGCTTAAAAAGGTTATTGAAAAAAATCAGGACGACATGAGATTTACTAACAGGATTTGGTTGATTGCTTGTAATAACTGTATGGAAGAAAATTACAATTTATGTGACAATACTTATTTGAAAAATAACATATAATTGGTACAACATGTATTTACAGATCTCAGTTAATTAATTTAACTTTTCTGAAACAGAAGGAAAGTCAAACTAAACCGACATTTTTATTTATATCCAAAGTTAATCAGGAATTAATAAAAATTCTCAGAACCGCTGGTTCTTATTAAAAATACCCAAACCGGCCATTAAATGGCCGGTCCTTGGATTTTTTTTTTTTAGAGACAAATAGCTAAAATGCTAAAATATAACACTAAAAAATAAAATAAAAATTAATATTTGTTAAATTACTTTTTTAATAGCATATTTATACTCAAATACGCTAAATTACTTGAAATTATGTTAATTTTTTTAAGAGACAAATAGCTAAAATGCTGAAATATAACACTAAAAAATTGATTTTTTTTTAAATATTTGTTAGATTACTTTTTTGATATATAATTAGCATATTTATACTAAAGTACGCTAAATTACTTCAAATTATGTTAATTTATGCTGAATTGCACTAAATTACGCTAAATTGCAATAATTATGTAGAATTATGCTAAAATACGGTAAATTACGCTAAATTACGTATGAATAGTTAGATGATATCTTCACTGAGAAGGCGAAAAACGACGACGAAACTTCAAATGGCCATAAAACGGCGCTCGAGTGTCCGATTTTAGCAAATGACCACTTTTCGGAAAGCTTGTGAAAATACACATGCGTCAGTGCTAGCAATGCCGGATTTCAAAATTCAGAATCGCCAAAAAAAAAGAGAAGAGCCTCAAAACTTCAGTTGAAGTTTCCGATTAAAATTTTCATTTCTATTGTTTAATCTACGTAACTCAGTAAATTAGTTATATAATGAACTTGTAGAATACCAATTTTTATTATTTTTGGACTTTTTATACTAGTTTTTATGATTGATGAAAGTTGGCACAAAATCGTCCCTATTCATACATAATTTAGCGTAATTTACCGTAGTTTATCATAATTCTACATAATTATTGTAATTTCAAGTAATTTAGTGTAAATAAGTATAAATTAACATAATTTCAAGTAATTTAGCGTATTTTAGTATAAATATGCTGTTAAAAAGGTAATTTAACAAATATTTATAAAAAATTTGATTTTTTTGTGTTATATTTCAGCATTTTAGCTATTTGTCTCTAAAAAAAATTAAAAGACCGGCCATTAAATGATCAGTTCTTAATTAAATCATGGACCGGCTATTTAATGGTCGGTTTGGGCATTTTTAATAAAAACTAGTGGTTCTGGACATTTTTATTAATTCCTAATTAACTTTGGATATAAATAAAAGGGAGGGCCTAACCTTCCCCCGCCATCTATCCCCCACTTTTCCCCCAACTGAAAATAAGTAGGGGACCACAGTAAACTGTTAATAACCGTTGAAATAAGTAGGGGACCACAGTAAACCGTTAATTATTGGGAAATAGAAGGGGACCAAAAATGCCTCCACAGCATTACAGGCGGATAGATTGTGCACAAGTATTCACCCTTGTAAACTCAAATATTCATCCATGTAAAGAAAAGTACTCATTTTTGAGAAATAACTATATAAGAAAACATTACCACCCATCTTTGACACGTTTTTAGAGGTGGTTTTTTTTTTTACGTTCACTCTAACTAATTTTTCCGACGATCTGTGAGGAATTTTTCAAATCTAAAACCACGAAAGTCTTCTACGTAATTTTCTCTTTCAAATGAGATCCATGATGACATACTTTCGAGTTGTCCGTTACGCAAGTATTCACACATCGTACGCAAGTATTCATCTCTCATTTAACAATTATTCATCCTAGTCACCTAAGTGTAAATAATACACTATCATTCATCCCTCATTTTTCCCCTAACTGAAAATAAGTAGGGGACCACAATATTACAGTTAATAACTGCTGGAATTAGTAGGGGACCACAACTGCCTTCACAACATTACCGGCAGACATATTGCGCAAAAGTATTCACACTTGACCCAGGTAGTATTCATCCATGTAAATAAAAGTACTCATCTTTGAGAAATAATTATATAAGGAAACATTACCACCCATCTTTTACACTTTTTTAGAAGTGGTTTTTTTTCCTACGTTCACTCTAACTAATATTTCTGTCGATCTGTGCGAAATTTTCAAATCTAAAACCACGAAAGTCTTCTATACAATTTTCTCTTTCAAATGAGATCCATGATGACATACTTTCGAGATGTCCGTTACGCAAGTATTCACACCTCGTACACAAGTATTCATCTCTCATTGAACAAGTATTCATCCTCGTCGTGTAAGTGTAAAGAGTACATGAAGGTATGGTGGGACCGCACAACTGCGACTTCAGATAAGTAGGGGACCACAGTAATATGCGGAGATAAGTGGTGGAATTAGTAGGGGACGATTTGCGAAAAAGTATTCACACTTAACACGAGTTGTATTCATCCATATAAATAAAAGTACTCATCTTTGAGAAAGAATTATATATGAAAATATTACGACATTAAGAGCATTAATTACGCGGAGATAGTAGGGTGCCACAACTGCCGTCCGCTAAAAACAAAAGAAAACGCGTAATTAAGTGGGGGGACCGCATAACCGTTACCGCAAGTGGAAACAAAATCAAGTATTCATCTATAATACATTAAGTATTCACATGTAATACATCAAGTATTCACCCTGATATATCAAGTATTTTTAAAAAAAACTGGACATATCACACCCATCTTTTACACGTTTTTAGATGTGGTTTTTTTTTTCTCCGTTCAATCTAACTAATATTTTTAACGATCTGTGCGGAATTTTGCAAATCTAAAACCACGAATGTCTTCTACATAATTTTCTCTTTAAAATGAGATCCATGATGACATACTTTCGAGTTATTCGTTGCACAAGGATTCACCCTCGTCATGCAAGTATTCATCTATCATTGAACAAGTATTCACATGTAATACATCAAGTATTCACCCTGATATATCAAGTATTTTAAAAAAAAAACTGGACATATCACACCCATCTTTTGCACGTTTTTAGAGGTGGTTTTTTTTCTCCGTTCAATCTAACTAATATTTGTAACGATCTGTGAGGAATTTTGCAAATCTAAAACCACGAACGTCTTCTACATAATTTTCTCTTTAAAATGAGATCCATGATGACATACTTTCGAGTTATTCATTACACAAGTATTCACCCTCGTCATGCAAGTATTCATCTATCATTGAACAAGTATTCATCCTCATCGTGTGAGGCGGAGGCGGAGGCAGAGGCGGAGAAGGAGAGGCGGAGGTGGGAGGCGGAGGCGGAGAGGGAGAGGCGAAGGTGGGAGAGGCGGGCGGAAGCAGAGGTAGAAGGGGAAGGCGGAGGTGGAAGAGGGAGAGGGAGGGAGAGAGGAAAGAAATAGAAGGAAAAAATCTACTAATTAATTTGTAGGGACCACTAGTTAGTTAGAATTGATTATTATAGTTAGAAAAGAAAATTAGTTAGTTGGAAGAAAAATAGAGGAAAGAATCAAGGAGTAACATATAATTACCCTAAATAAAAATGTCGGCAAACTAAACCATAGCAATGCGTAGAACCAAGATATTTAGATTCTTTTTTTAAAAGACAAAAGGTTTTGTTTGAAGTATTATAAGGTTCAATGTGTCCCATCGGTATAATATCTAGCTATTAATTTAGTTTTAAAATTTCATATTCGTTGTGTTTGAATATTATGTCTTGTAAATAATAGTGGTTTAATTTTATCATACGATAATTGTAACTCAAAACTCATTTTATTATATCATGAGACGATGAGATGTGGCAAGTGGTAACCATCATACATTTGTGCTACTTTTATAAAGAGAGAATTTCATGTGCACTATCAAAAATTTTGAAATTGTATATTTCCCTCTCTAAAACCATAATATTATATTTATCGCTCTAAATTTCTAAACCTCACAAATTTACTCAATTTATTGCATATCTATTTTTTACTCATTTTAATTTGATAAAATTATCATTTTAACCTTTATAAAAAAAGAAAAAAAATACTATGAAAAATGTTCAATCTTCTAATTGATCGGTTTCCGAGAGAAAATAGTTTATTTATCTACTCGTGACGCATGCACAACGGTATTTAGTCATACACTTATGTTCACGTTACAAATAAGAAAATGAATCATTCTCCCTCATAGTTGGTCAATTAGAAGAGTGAACATTTTTTTTTAAACACGTTACACATTTTTATTTTTAAATAAAGAGTAAAATTAATATTTTATGAATTTAAAATGAGTTTTAACATAAAAAGACAATAATTAAATAAATTTGTGAGCATAATTTAGAGGGGGTAAATATACTATTATGAAATTTAGAGGGTATTGCATAATATTGAAGTTATTGAGGGCCATATATGAAATTTCCCCTTCTAAAAAAAAGGTTGCAAATTCTGGGCGCTAAAATTAACCATTTGTATTCTTTGAGGGCCTGTTCTGCAGACGGAGGGGAACGGGATTCGGAAATTTTTGAATTACGGATTATTGTGCGCGTGGGATAAAAAACACGATCTCAGACTTCATTTTTTTTTCCATGCGCACAGTAATTTGTCTGAACAGCCCTGAATGGTTTAATTGGGGTTTGGGGAATTCCAATTATACCATTCACATTTGTCCTAAAAATGATTTTTCCTGTGTTACAATTCCAGCATATAAAATATTGAAGTTCTCAGACTCTCAGTTTAGTTTCCAAATATTTCAATTTAAATAGAGTAAAATCACACTTTAAGTTTATTCCTTTCTGTGCAAACAAACGTGTAAATTATAATAATCATGACATTAAATCGATATTTCTTTCTTTGGAAATTGTTATTTTTCTTCATTATTTATAAATAATAAAAACATAAGCTTTAAACGGTAATTTTTGTTAACCTTATGTTCCTAATTAAAATCCAACAAAATAAAAATTATTTGTAACTTCTCTAACAAGGTACAAAATGCAACAATTGAAAGTGTAATGGTATAAATGTTCAAGCCAATAAGCCACCTTAAAGTAGGGGAGGAACCCGTTTTTTTTAGTTACCACGGAAAAAAATAAAAATTAAATGAATATCACTGCTAGGCTTATTTCGAAACCTATCACCCACGTACCCAGTCCGCGCACCAAATTGGACGGTGCCCGTACTGGACAGGTGCACAGCTTGGTGCGCATACTGGGCAGGCGTACCGACCCACTTGACCCGGTGCTCGTACTGGGCAGGTGCACCGACCCACTTGACCCGATGCGCGGACTGGAAAACGCTCCAATTTTTTTTTTTAGAGACAAATAGCTAAAAACGACGATGAAACTTCGAACGGCCATAAAACGGCGCTCGAGTGTCAGATTTCAGCAAATGACCACTTTTCGGAAAGCTTGCGAAAATGCGCATGCGTTTGTAACTGTGATGTCAAATTTCGAAATTCAGAATCGCTAAAAAATAAAGGTAAAAACGCTCGAGTCTCAAATTGGACGGTGCCCGTACTGGACAGGTGCACAGCTTGGTGCGCATACTGGGCAGGCGTACCGACCCACTTGACCCGGTGCTCGTACTGGGCAGGTGCACCGACCCACTTGACCCGATGCGCGGACTGGAAAACGCTCCAATTTTTTTTTTTTAGAGACAAATAGCTAAAAACGACGATGAAACTTCGAACGGCCATAAAACGGCGCTCGAGTGTCAGATTTCAGCAAATGACCACTTTTCGGAAAGCTTGCGAAAATGCGCATGCGTTTGTAACTGTGATGTCAAATTTCGAAATTCAGAATCGCTAAAAAACAAAGGTAAAAGTCTCAAAACTTCAGTTCAAGTTTCCGATTAAGATTTTCATTTCTATTGTTCAATCTACGTAGCTCAGTAAATTAGTTATGTAATGAACTTGTAGAATACCAATTTTTATTATTTTTGGAATTTTTTTACTATTTTTTATGATTTATGAAAGATGACACAAAATCTGCGTAATTTTGCATAGTTTAGCGTGCTTCATTATAATTAGAATAATTTAGCATAATTTAGCGTATTTCATTAATAAAAATGCCGGCTCAGATTGTACGTATAATTTGTTGTAGTTATTTTTAGTTCAAATTTAGTCCGTCAAATGTTATGTATACATATAATTACAAATACCACAGAACAAAATAGAATAGACAAGAAAAAAAAATTCAAACAATTTAGAACAAAACTAAAAAAAAAATTTTGGTGCGCCCGCTCAGTCCGCGCACCGTCCAACTTGGTGCGCGGACCCAGTACGCGTGGGTAGTAGGTTTCGAAATAAGCCAACAACAGTGGTATTCATTTTATTTTTATTTTTTTCTGTGGTAACTAAAAAAAAACGGGGAGGAACTAGCCACCCGGAAGACCAAAAAAATTATAAAAATATACTTCTACTTTGTTCTTCTAAAAATAAATTATACAAATAATTTTGTAATTTTGTAATTCAACATAATTATAAATTTTTGTGCCACATCATTGAAAACCTCATTTCAGTAAATGAGTGGATCAATTGGATGCACTGATATTTATTTAGTGATCAATACACTTTCCTTTTTAAGTACATTAATGATCAAGCCTGGAAGCTGGAAAAGGAGCTTCAATTCTACGGTTCTACCAGACCAGGCCACCAAACAAGTAAATGATGGATTGATGGGTTCAATTTAAGTTAAGGTAACTCTTCTACCTCATCCAGCTTTTCATGAAAACGAATAAAAAAAGGTTTAAATGAGGGAAACTTTGTATTTTCCTATCTCGCAATTTTCTTTCCGAATTCTAAAAAAATTGGTAATATTATTTTTAAACTGAACGTATCATGAAAGTTATCCAAGTACAAAATAAAGAAATTAGACCGCAAAAAATATTTAATTTAACGTTGTTTGTTTAGACGCTTATCCTGAACGCATGAGTTCAGGTGATGTATTTAGATGGCAACATGGCAATCTAATCCATCTTCTGCTGAAAAATCTGAAAAAGGGAAATAGTACATGCCCCGTGCTGCCTCACGGTCCCAACCATTCAAATTCGTTGAGATTTGTGCATAAAAAAGTTTCTTTATCAATATATGTGAATGAAAATTTATGAATGGTTGGAATCAGAAAAGCAGGATCAAGAAAAGCAGCAGAGTCGGATCCCATACAATAAGGAGAGCTGTAAACAGTGTGTGGTATGGTGATTGGTGCCGAAATTTTTATTTATAACATAACCAAATCAATTCAGTTTTGGAGAAATTCGACATTTGTCCAGGCCGCTCAATGTCACTGCGGCTCTTAAGACTAGGAGCTGCCCAATGTTGCTGCGGCTCCAGTTAGGAGCCGCTCAATGACCCTGCGGCCCCTGGGGCCGCCCAACGCCTCTACGGCCCCCTGTGCTATATATAGGGGTCGTTGGTGTTAGTTTGTAATAATCTAGAAGTCAATAATACGATAAATTTGTTATATAAAGCTTTGTTCATGAATTGAATATTTAATCATTTTGTTACCTTGAGTATTATTGAATTTATGAATCATTTCGAGTTCATGACTGGAATTGTGAAACTTCATAATATAGATAATAATACTCTTAAAAGTCTCTAACCAAGATATAGCATCACTGGGCCCCTTGATAAAATATGATTATCTGGATCCAGTATGATTACAAGAGTAAACATATTTGATAATCTATTCAGGATCAAGAAAAGATTAAGTTTTCAAGGATGACACACACCTATCTTGAAACTAATCTGATAGCTATGTGACAAAAGAATTAACACGAAGTAAATCGTTTACTGGATCGTGATATTGTACGGTACAGCATCATCTGTGTAATTGGTGTCATAATGTACTTGCCAGGTGCCACCTATGATTATAGAAGTTAGAATAGTTCTAATTATATTTGCCAACATAACACAGATCCTATAGGGTCACACCAATAGGAAAGTAATCAGAAATTTTTTATGATTAATTATAAAGTGTTATAATTAAGAATAAAATATATGTCATGGAGATGACATGCTTAAACCGAATTAAATTTATAAACGTGTATGACACGTCGTATAAATTTATCGCAAACGCAAGAAATACAATTATTCAGAATAATTGTATATATATATATATATATTATATGAATTAAAATATTAATTATGAATTAATATTTTGGACCAAAAAATTCAATTTGAATTTAGGCCTTAATTAAATTTAGAATTTAATTAAAAGCCTAAATTAAATTAAATTAAATTAAATGAAAATATTTAATTAAATATATTAAACAAATGCCAAAACCAAATTGGTTTTTGCATCTTCATAACCGCCACAAATATTTTCCAATATATAGGCATGAAGTGGAGAGAAAATATAGAAATCCATTTCTAAGTCCAAATCAAAGTACGAATCAGAATCCGATTCGATTCGTATCCAATTTTCTCTTCCAAATAGTGATTTACAGAAAATCTGATTATTCATATATATATTTTTGTGAGAATAAAAGTTATTCTTGTGAATAGTGTTTTGTCAGAAATTTCGTACTTTCAGTGAATAGTGATTTACCGAAAACTGTGACTTTTCGAATATCGTTGGTATAGTATTTCTGGCAAAAGAAACACCAACTCTCTGGTAGTTCCTGGTGGATAACCGATAAAGGCACTATATTTTTTGTGCTTGCTTAACCGGGTCAGACAGCCGGGTCAGACAGCCGGGTCAGACTGCATTCCAATTTGAATTTGGAAGCAAGGTAAAGAAATGTTATATTAATCTATTTAATTGTTAAATAGATTTAATCTTTTAGAAATCAATTAAAGAGTAGATCTATAAACTGATTAAAATACAAGTATATACGGTTTTACTACTTTTGGTCTATACAGGATTAATCTGGTATGTAACTCTCGGTTATTATCCGACATACTACTTAATCTATGATCTGAATGAGTAAAGTTTTACTTACGGCTTTTAATCTAAGAAACGGATTGAACAGGTGTGTAACTCTCGGTAGATTATCTGACATACCACTTCAATCCTTTTGGCTTGAGTTAGAAGTAAAAAATTTGTTTTACGGTCTTTCCGCAGCTTAAGCCTAATGACTTTGGGTAGCCTCAAAACCCAACAGTTGGAACTCATTTTATTATCCATGTAAGCATCCTTTCAATCCTTTCTAGCTCGGGTAAGTTTTCTTCTTCTTTTCTAGTTTCAATTTTTAGTTTAGGGTCATTAGATTTAGGGTTCAGGATTTAGGATTTAGAATTAAATATTAAATTTATGGTTTAGGATTTAGAACCAAAATTTAAATAGAATGGTACCAAAATTTAATTGGAATATGACCAAAATTAATTGTTTGAGCACCAAAATTAAATTAGACCAATACCAAAATGTAATTAGGTTTATTTTACCAAAATTAAATTGTTTACGATCAAAATTAAATTGTTTAGTACCAAAATTAAGGATTTAGAATAGTACCAAAATTTAATTATTATCAAAATTAAATTTTATTAGTACCAATGTCAATTAAAAAGTACCAATTTTAAATTACACTTAAGGTACCAAAATGGCAACACATTTAATTAGAATTTTTATCATATTTGACCAAAATTGGTACCAATATTAATAGTAAAAAATTATCAAATACATCATGACATCTAGTAGAGATATACCGTCTTTCAGTAGGGATGTACCATCTTCCAGTAGAGGTACACATCACGACCCTATTGCCACTCCATACGAGATGTCCCAGTACGTCGACAGGGTGTTGGCAGATGTTCCGGGTATCCGGAGTCGCACTGACAGGGTCAGAGACTTTTTGTGGTACCCGAACGCGGAGCACTCCATTCTAGAGGCTGCCACTGGGGTAAATTTTAAATTAGTAATATTTAAAATAAAACTAATAACATCATTTTTTCTATGAATATAGAATGAACTCGATGTGAATTTTTAATTAAATGTAGGGTTTGGATGCAGTTACGGTTCGTCACAACCGCATTTGACTAAAGTACCAGCCATGGGACTGATCTTTTTTTAGTTATGGTCTCACAGTGCGGATAGATAACTAAAATAAATTATAAAATAAAGGTATTGTCTCACAATGCGGATAGGTAACTAATAAATTCTAAAAGCAGGGCATTATATTGGATTTTTTTTAATTAGCATTTAAAAAAAAAATACAAAGTTGGCATACTTTTTTTAAAAATTCTAATCTTGATCGAAACACTTGCGCACCACCGTGGTACGCATGTATTATATGCGCAAGTACGATGTCAATATTAGACGAGATACGCAAATAATATCTGCGTTCTGACCAAAATTGAATTTAAAACAAGAATTTAGTGCATTATATTTATACTGGATCCATAGGTCGGGTTCATTTCCAATTTTCCATCATGTGTAAAGTGTGAACCGTGAGGACCGGGACGGAAATAGCGACTCAGCCTCAAAGCCATGTCCAGAGAAATTCTTTTTTTTTTTACGAAACTAACATGATTATTTTTAATTTTTTTACAAAAATCATAAGAACCGAAATACTATTTCGGCCCGTTATTTTTTTTTATTCCGGACCGAAATGTCATTTTGGTCCGGTCTTCTTTTTGGATTTTCTGTGGTACTAATTTCACAAGTTTTCATATAAGTCGCTACAAAAAATTCAAAAAAGAGACCGGACCGAAATGACATTTCAATTCTTATAGTTTTTTGTACAATAAGAAATAGTCATATTAGTTTCGTAAAAATATTTTTTTAATTATAATTTATAAAAAATATTTATGTCCAGGAGTTTCAAAATCTGAAAAAGCAAAAATAGTACAATAGTACATGCCCCGTGCTGCCTCACGGTCACGGACAATGAGGAGAGTTGTAAGCACTAAACAGTGTGGTATGGTGATTGGTGGCATGACTTGTGAGACAACATGAGAAAACATCAAAACATGGATAAGGGAAAAGAATCCGCAATCCATAAAATCATTGGATGGGTATTTACTATTTACAGATATGGTAAAAACGTAAAAAAATGTCTATGTTTACTCAGGACTTTCGGGAAAAAAAATCTAGCCAGTAAATTGGACAAAAGAAAATTGGATAAATAATAGAATACGGGATCATAAAATATATTTTTGGTTAGACTTAGAGGTGCTACTTTTATCCGATTATCCGGATCTAATCTGGAACTGAATCGGATTTGAACCGGAACCGATCCGGATCCGATTAATTTGGATAGAGTATGGTTTAAAAAACATAACCGGTTAAATTATGAGTACGGTTACAAAACCAATAATTTAATATCCGACCCAATTCGAACCATAACTGATATTGTAATGGATATGATATGTGTTTGATTTAATTATCTGACTCGTAACCGAATCCGACCTGATACTCGTATAAATACCCTATTAATACCATTTCTTTATAATTATTTAATATAAAAACATATACTGATAATTATGAAAAGATTTTAATTTCTTGAATGAAATTTATTGCTCTTTTTGCATATATCATTAAAATCAAATGCCACGTTCACCTTTTGTCTATAAATTTTCAAAGCTAATTAATTTTTTTCTTGATCGCTTTGTCTACCATATACATTTCAACACGGATCATTCAAATTTATTGCTCTCTTCGCTGATTAAAACAAATTGGTATTAATATTCTAATTATGAATTTTTGGAACCATATAATAAAATCACCATCTCTAGTATTTTACTGTTTAAAATTATCTCATTTTCAATATTTTAGAGCAGATTTTTATTTATATTATAATGATATATTATATGAGATATTTAAGATATTATAATTATATTTAAACGTAATGGGTCTCTCAAATGCTTGTGAGTTGCGACATGTATCTGCTTCAGATCCGGACCCGCTCTGGATCCGAACCGAACTCGATAATCTACAAACAAGTTATAGGTATCTATCTACCTGGAACCAAAAGACTGGATCCGAAATATCTACAGGTAGATAGGTATCCGAATCTGAACCCGATCCGATTTGAAACTAATAAGTATTTGGATAGAAATTTGAACCCGAACACTTTTACAGTACGGGTCCAAATATAATAATATCCGGATCTTACCCGACCGGATAGCCCCTCTAGTCAGACTTTCGTGAAAAGAATGAAGCCAATAATTTGGACCAAAAAAATTGGATAAATAATATCCGATTGTAAAATATTAAGGAATTATAATATAAATTTTTGGTAGGCTTTTGGACAAAGAATGTAGCCCAAATTGTACCCAAAATAAACCCCGTTTGACCTCAAAGAATTATGTTTTTTCAAGTCTTAAGATTTGTCAAACCTTTTCGTTTTGAGTAACGAAAAGGAGCCAATCCAACTAATCATTAATAATCACACGGAGAAAATAGTCTTTAACTAATTATTAATATTCATGTGAAGATTCTTCCGATATTTTTATTAATACTCTCGAAAAAAAGAAAAATATCACATATAATCTCGACAAGAAATTATTTTCAAAAATGACCTAATCGCCCCTTGGGAGAGCGGTTCACTCCTCCCACCAAACCGCCCCCCTGTGGGGCGGTCAGCCAGTGCATACTGAACCATCCCACAGGGGGCGGTCCAATTTTTTTTTTTACAGATGTGAGAGACAATATGAATGAAATTTAACAATAAAAATTCGAATTTTGTTTTTAATATTTGTTAGATTACTTCTTTTGATTTAAAATTAGCATATTTATACTAAAATATGTAAATTTTTTTAAAAACCATAATTACAAAAAAAAAATTAGAGACACTTTTTTCACAAAAAAGGCTGTGGCCTTTGGTGTAAACACTTGGGACCGAGAACCCAATTCGGTCCAGGGTATTTTCAGTGGGGACCGAATTGGGATTTCGGTCCTGATTATTTTTATTTTTTTTAGAGACAAATAGCTAAAATGATGAAATATAACACAAAAAAATCGAATTTTTTTTCCCTTTGTCAAATTACTTTTTTGATAGCATATTTATACTAAAATACGCTAAATTACTTCAAATTATGTTAATTTATGCTGATTTACACTAAATTACTTGAAATTATGTTAATTTTTTTTAAGAGACAAATAGGTAAAATGTTGAAATATACTAAAAAATTGATTTTTTTTAATATTTGTTAGATTACTTTTTTATTATAATTAACATAGTTATACTAAAATACGCTAAATAACTTGAAATTATGTTAATTTATGCTGAATTACACTAAATTACTTGAAATTACAATAATTATGTGGAATTATGCAAAAATATGGTAAATTACGCTAAATTACGTATGAATAGGGATGATATCTTCACTGAGAAGGCAAAAAATGACGACGAAACTTCAAACGACCATAAAACGGCGCTCGAGGGGCCAATTTCAGCAAATAACCACTTTTCGGAAAGCTCGTGAAAATACGCATGTGTCAAAATTATGATGTCAAATTTCGAAATTCAGAATCGCAAAAAAAACAAAGGGAAGAGCCTCAAAACTTCAGTTGAAGTTTCCGATTAAGATTTTCATTTCCATTGTTCAATCTACGTAGCTTAGTAAATTGGTTATATAATGAACTTGTAGAATACCAATTTTTATTATTTTTGAAATTTTTTTACTATTTTTTATGATTTATGAAAGATGGCACAAAATAGGTCATATTCATACGTAATTTAGCGTATTTTTTAATTCAGCATGATTTTTGTAAAAACCAAACTAATCATGTTGGTTTGCCATTTTTTTTTGTAATTATGGTTTTAAATTTTTTTTACATATTGTAGTATAAATATGCTAATTTTACATCAAAAGAAGTAATCTAACAAATATTAAAAATAAAATTCGAATTTTTATTGTTAAATTTTATTCATATTATCTCTCACATCTATAAAAAAAAAAAAAAAAAAAAACTGAACCGCTCCCCTGTGGGGCGGTTCAGTATGCACTGGCTGACCGCCCCATAGGGGGCAGTTTGGTGGGAGGAGTGAACCGCCCCCCAAGGGGCGGTTAGGTCATTTTTAAAAATAATTTCGAGTCGAGGTTATATGTGATATTTTTCTTTTTTTCTCGAAGGTATTAATAAAAATATCGGATGATTCTTCAACTGAATTTTGAATCTGCGACTTCTTTTAAAGAAAAAATAGACATACTACTGAACTAAATGTTGGTTCTCAAAATTATTACATTTTTTTTTTCAGGACTTTCAAATTTCCATCCGATCTAATTATTCTCCTAATTCGAATTAGCTATTTTTATAATGAGTTTTGACAATAACAGATACCGCTCACCCGCTGCATCCATAAGCATGTTTAACTGTTCATCAGTTTACAGCTGTCAATGCTTGAATTCAGATTCTCTGTAATACTCGAGAAAATAAAATGAGCTGTCAGCCGGTGGATTTAAAATTACACGAATCTCAAAGCACAAATAATACTGCCCCCTCCAATCACCCGAATATCCACCGGCTGAGAGCTCATTTTATTTTCTCGAGTATTACAGAGGATACTGGTTCGTCAATGCTTCCGATGAAGCAGACTAGTGCCGCAAGATAAAGCAACACGTGTCTCTTTTACCCCTCATTGCTGCTACAGTGCTACTTCTATTGGAAACCTTCCAGACTGCAACACGTATTGTAAAGTTGATATTTATTATTGTGATCGGATTACACTGTTTTTCCGTGATATCGAATTATATCGTTTATTTTTAGAGTTTTTAAAATTCAAACAGTTGATCCAAACCGTTCAATATGATAGATATATTAAAATATGATTGCAAATCAAATTTTACATTTTTTTGAATTTTTTTACTATTTATTAAGTACTTTACAAAATCGTTGTTTTCAGACCATTGAATTTTTGTACCCATCTTAATAAATAGTAAAAAATTCAAAAAAAATGTAAAATTCGATCTGCAAGCACATTTGAATATATCCATCATATTGAACAGTTTAGATCGACTGTTTGGACTTTGAAAATAGACGATGTCATTCGATATCATTAAAAAACAGTGTAATCCGATCCCTCCTCTTTGTTATATTTAAACTATATAATCAGCAGCCATGCAATTTTGTCACAAAAAGGACAATTAATTCTTTTATCCTACAAAATGCCTCGAAATTAACCTACCTCCAAACCCTATTTTCTCCATCCTTATTTTAATCAAAAGAGAACCTAGCACACAATTACATGAATAAACGGACAATATACACCACTAACATAGGCAGAGTTACGAGGATATTTCCCATTTATAAGAGCTGCTATTAATAATCTCCTTTTATCAAAAGGTCAATATCACCTAATATTTAATAGTTACAATGGAAAAAATAAGTGACTAACTTCATTAGCTAGATTGGCCGTGATTTTTATTTTTACCCAAAAACAAAATTATTGTAATATAAATAACCAAGTTTCTGGGAAAAATTTATTTCTGCCCAAACCGTACAAAATATTTACGGTTTGAATTAAGAATTCAAACCGTAAATATTCTGTACGGTTTGATTTTTTTTTTTTTTTTTTAGAGAAAAATAGCTAAAATGCTGAAATGAAATATAACACAAAAAAATCGAATTGTTTTTTTTAAATATTTGTTAGAAAATACGCTACGAATAGGGCCGATTTTGTGCTAAAATACGGTAAATTACAATAATTATGCTAAAATACAGTAAATTTACTAAAATGCTGAAATTACAATAATTATGTAGAATTATGCTAAAATACGGTAAATTACGTATGAATAGGGCCGATTTTGTGCCATCTTTCATAAATCATAAAAAATAGTAAAAAAATTCCAAAAAATAATAAAAATTGGTATTCTACAAGTTCATTATATAACTAATTTACTGAGCTACGTAGATTGGAGAATAGAAATGAAAATCTTAATCGGAAACTTCAACTGAAGTTTTGAGGCTCTTCCCTTTGTTTTTTTGACGATTCTAAATTTGAAAAATTAGCAAAGCAGTTCGGACGCATGCGCATTTTCGCAAGCTTTCCAAAAAGTGGTCATTTGCTGAAATCGGACACTCGAGCGCCGTTTTATGGCCGTTTAAAGTTTCGTCGTCGTTTTTCGCCTTTTCAGTGAAAATATCATCCCAATTCATACGTAATTTAGCGTAATTTACCGTATTTTAGCATAATTCTACATAATTATTGTAATTTCAATTAATTTAGTGTAATTCAGCATAAATCAAGTAATTTAGCGTGTTTTAGTATAAATATGCTAATTATATATAAAAAATGTAATCTAGCAAATATTTAAAAATAAATTCAATTTTTTAGTGTTATATTTCAGCATTTTAGCTATTTGTCTCTTAAAAAAAAGTTAACATAATTTAAAGTAATCTAGTATCAATCGGCATAAATTAACATAATTTCAAGTAATTTAGCGTATTTTAGTATAAATATGCTGTCAAAAAAAGTAATCTAACAAATATTATTTACGGTTTGAATTAAGAATTCCTTCCTCTTCTCTTTCTTCTTCCTCTCTCTTCCTCTTCTCTTTCTTTTTCCTCTCTTTCTCTCTCTTTCTCTTAGCATTTTAGCTATTTTTCTCTAAAAAAAAAAATCAAACTGTACAGAATATTTACGGTTTGAATTCTTAATTCAAATTGTAAATATTATGTACGGTTTGGGCAGAAATAAATTTTTTCCAGAAACTTGGTTATTTATATTAAAATAATTTTGTTTTTGGGTAAAAATAAAAATCACGGCTAGATTGGGGTCGGCTCCATGTTCCAACAATTCTCATTATTCATCACCGAGTAATGCTACTTATATGTCCAACAATATATTTATTTTAAGGTTTGAACCTCATCTTGGTCTGTGACATATTTTCAAAATTATAAAGATAATTTATTGCCGAGTAATGCTACTTCTGTATATCAGATTACATGTTAGAAATTTGGTTAGATGATTCTTTTCTTTGTGAATATTTAAAACTGAAGACCTGACACCTTTTTTAATCTGAAAAAAAAAAACATAAGACCTACAGCACTGCTAGCTGTTACAATAATAACAGAACGCTAATATACTAAAAAAGACATTAAAAAATGTCGACATATACATTTTTTGTTTCAGTCAGAAAACCGCTTCACATTCAAATTGATTTAACTAGCATAAATGTATAATACGTTTTTTATTGCAATGTTTAATTTGTTTTTGCAGTAAGAACTAAGAAGAAGAATTTCCCCGGTGGTTGGTTCCAAATTGTAATTGAGGCCTAAAAGCGAGTAGAATTTTTTTATAAACTATAATTAAAAAATTAATTTTTAAGAAACCAACATGATTATTTTTTTTTTTACAAAAACTATATTCCAAAAAAAAAAAAATCGGGGACCGAAATGACATTTTTGTTCTGATAATTTTTGTAAAAAAAAAAAAGTAATCATGCTGGTTTTTTAAAAATCAATTTTTTAATTATGATTTATAAAAAAAATTCAAGCGAGTATCATCGATCATAGAGCTTTCAAATTCATAAAGTTTTCAAACAGAGTGAGTTTGGCCGACAAAGAAGAATGATTGGGGAGGTGCTATAACAAAGTAGCGTCATAATTGCACCGGAAAAAAAAAAAAAAACAAGAAGGGATAATCATGCACTAGTCACTCCTAATTACATGCAAAACACGTACACATGCTGATTGATTATTAGATCAAATTACAATAAATAAATGTTAAGCTGTAAAGCAGAACGAATTTAATTAATTAGGACCCCCCCTCTCTAAATGTGGAGAGAAGCTGTTCACTTCACTGCTGTTTATGAGAATGTAGAGAAATGTTCTAGATCATTAATTAGGGGTCTACTTATTTGTTTTTCTTTTCTTTTTTGTCTAAATTTGTAGAAGAAGGTTCAATTATAATATTTTATGTACATGTACGGCTGCTATATGTATACTTATGTACTGATATGAACAAATTGGTGTAATTGGTTTTTGTCCTGATTAATGAAATACCTACGGTAAACTAAAAAAAGTATTGATGTGGTCATGATGAATAAGGAAGTTATTAAATATAATATGAGGTGGTTTAAATTCATAATACGAGTATAATATAGATATAATTCTGCAATATATTTTTATATAACACGTAGGTATATACATTTTTTTTATGTTTTTTTATAAAAGAAGACAAATTATGCGGATAATGTTATAATACTCATGAATAATTAATAATATTTATAAAATATATTTAATCACTCCATCCTTTCTAAAAATGTTGGAAGTAATTTTTTTAAAATAAAATGAAGAGCAAGCTTCAATTTTTAATGATCCATAAAAAGCTTCTAGTTATGTTTTAAACCTGCACCCTTTCACACTCTAAGGTAGATTTTCGTGTATATTCCCCATCCAATTTTGATTTTTTGGGTATGTTTGGTTGGATTGAGAATAAGCTATTTTTGGAGTTAGGTTATTCGGAATAGTCTATTTGATGTTTGGTTGGATTAGAATAGTTAGAATAGTGAATTCAAACTTTTTGTCTTATTATAATAGATGATTCCTAAGAGTTTTGAGATTTAACTATACAAACAATATTTATTCTTAATTTGACTATTCTAGCTATTCTTGTTTTACAACTAAACATAGTCTCTATACATAAAATATTGTCTTTACTCTTTAGCCAATAAATTGAAGACTGGTTTTTCTGTCAATAATACAATTTTTGATAGCAAGTTTCAAAACTTTTTATATTTAATTACGTGAAAGAGAGTTTGTGATATCACGTACAGCTGTTCCTCTTTTTCTCAAAAAAAGTAAGTGAAAAAAAGAAGAAGTGATAATTGAATTCATGGCATTGATGAAACCAGAGGAAATGATTGGTCGGTTGAATGGGGTGTGTTATTTTTGTAAGAATTGGTATAGTGGAATTGGGTTACTTTTGGTGGCACTAGAGCGCAACTGGTGGCTCGGCTAGCTAGGCATAAATAAATATAGTTCATTGGAACAATATGCTTAACAACTGGTTTCATTTCGTGCATCGTTCTGGAAAGTTCTTTAATTAAGGTGCCACTACAGTCTACAGTACCATGGTAATAGTATATACGTTCTGGCTTGACGCATCAAATTTGGTCATATTTTTTTGGAGGCAAAGTCGTACGCGCACGATTGCACGAAGAGAAGCTCTGAAAGAAGACAATACGCCTAAGGGCTTTTCATAAAAAATAAAAAAAAGAAGACAATTACACGTGCAGCGGTTCAAAATCTGGCCCTCCTTGGAAGGAGAAGAGGCCCAATTATGGGAAGTGCGGTCTGAACCCTTTACCCTGTTATCTCCGGGCCCGTTTGATTGCATATCTGTGGTTGATTTGTTGCCACGTTCCTCTCCTCCGTTTTACAGACGATTACTGTATATATTTCATGTGGGATGTGGCAACCTTTTCCTTTGCCTTGCTCTTTGATCATCCTGGTAGCTCCAACTGGATCAAATTAGCGTTCTCTCTGTTCAGGGGTGGGTGTTACCTCTCTGTTCTAAATTCTCTTTTCATGCTACACCTCTAACAACTTGATAATATTTCTAAAGGCTATACTCTAAACATGGATAAGAACAAAGACAACGCATGAATGCAATGAATTATGGGAAGTGCGTCGATGCATGAATGCAATGTTTCTGTTGCACAGATATCGCATTGGTACACAGCATAACAGAGCGCATTTCGGATTGCAGAATAATCCTATTTACGATGCCTCTTTAATCTCTGATTAATTCGATATAATTCAAAACTTCAAAAAAGTTAAAATATCTTCAGAGCAGTTCACAGCCAGGTATATGTCAATACCAATTTCAACATTTGCTCGCGCCAATTAGGGTGACAAAGGTTTTATTGCGCACTAGTCTATTAATTATTCAAATCTGGAAACAGAGAAAATTAGAACTACCTTCTCCTATGAATATGATAGTGAAAATTGAAAACTGAAAAAAGAAGAAGAAGGAGAAGTCAACATATCTGCCAAAAACAAATTAAAGGTAGATTCTAGCTTTAGGAGCAAGCTGACAGCCAAACTCAAGCTAGTTTCAGCTGTAAAGGGAGCAATCCATCAATTGACATACAATCAACCACATTTCCGGAGAGAATACCATCACATTTTGATTATTATTAAACGATTCTTAATAAGAGAGTACATGCTTATTAAGAGCTGAATCTCTTACTCGGTCAAAACAAAGCAGTCAGTACCTACCAAATATTAAAAGGGTAAATTTTAAATTTTGCTGGAGGTCACTAAAATTTATTCTTTATTACTTTTTATTACAAATTAATCACTTCATACTACTAAATTTTTAATTTGTCTCAATCAAATCACCTATGACTTTTTCATAAAAAAAAGTAATAAAATATAACTTCTCTGTTAGTATTTTAAACATATTCCGGTAAAATGTTGAACGGAATGAGCATATTCCATTATATTTTGAACAAAATGAGAATATTTCGTTAATATTTCAGACGAAAAAGTTATAGAATAACTTGATTAGAACAAATTAAAAATTGAGTGGTTATAAAGGAACAAATCAAAACTAATTTGTGACAAAAAAACAAAGTTTAGTGAGCTCCCGCCAAATTTACCCTATTAAAAAAATACAAGATTTAATTTAAGGTTACTACAGGAAGAAACAAGAATTCCATAAGCCCAACTATTGACTAAAAAGAATTTAACACTGCACTTTGCAGGATAAAACAAACCTCTACTGAAAGCTTCAATTAACATGACACACTAAAATAAATGTAGTATTATCTCAACTCAAAACTCTACACCAAGGTTGAACAGGACGATGTAGCCGGGTCGAAGAGAGCCGGTAACATGTACTTCCTCCCACGGGCGCCATTGGCATTATAACTTGCTCCGGTAGAGGGGTCCACCAGCAGATGCCCTGGGTATCCTGGAAAAGCCCCCTTCCCATAAATTCCTGGACAAGCCGTCGCGGCTTCTAGCGGTGCCTCCTTTGGCCCCTGATAGAATCCATCCCCAGATGGATTTGTCACTGCACCGGCGATCATGCTACCAATGTTAATTATCATTCCATCAATTCCGACATCTCCATTCGGAGCAATAAGGGGTGGAGTCTGGGGGCCGTAAGTCGGCTGGTGAAATGGCCAGGCGCACTGGCCGGGGCACTGAGTGGCTGAGTTCCCAACCCAAACAAAGGTCGAACCGGTTTTTGTTATGGTACCATGCATACCGCATTGGCTCATGCAGAAACCTTGTACCGCTACGTCCTGAGCAGTCAGTACCAGTACAATACCGCCTTTCTTTGGCCGGGCCTTGCCTGCCAGGGCGGCAATCTGAGCTGAGGTAAGAGATTTTCCCATGGAACACTTGGCATCAGTAATTTGGTTGCTAAGTAATATATTAGAATTTTTCTGGCCAAACTTGGCGCCTGAGGTTTTCGACAGGTAAAGGCTGTTAATTGTGTACCACCATTGCGAAACCGAGGGAGATGGAGATTGAGGAGTCTTAGTCAGAGAGAGAAGAAAATCTGAAATGATTGATTTTTGCGCCGGCGCAAACCTGCCGTACCAAAGTACCGAGATAGGTATGTTTCCTCGTAGCACGGCGCCACGGTGGTACGTCAGAGGGATCGCCGGTGGTTGGTACAGAGCAGTGAGTCGCCTAGTGGCAATACACAAAGGAGAGAAGTTAAGTAAGAGTGTCAATAGTAGTACTATAGCTTGACGAAATGAGGCCATTTGAGATGAATTTCACAACTCGATCGAGGCTTTAATTTGGATGAGTGTCTGATGTGATTAAATGTAAAGATTTATAGAAGGCAATGAATGATGTGAGGTTCGACCAAGCTTCTTGCTAATTAACAATTTATCCATTTTTGTGGCTGATATAAATTTTTAAATGGAGATGAACACGTGGGGTGCAGCTGTATATCGCTATATATCTTTGGTGTGTCCACTGTTCTTGCTACGCGTAACCGAAGAATCAAGCGAACCTCTTATTAAATAACAAATGAAATTGTTAAAGACGGCGCTGACGAGTGTGGATAAAGCAATTCCCAGCTGTTTAATAATACAATATGTAGTAGTGGATCATTAATCCAACACTTAGATTAGATTAAAATTTGAACGAGTAGAATTAATGTCCATTAAACCACTTTTCTGTCCTATGGAAAACAGATTCTCTGCTTCGCCTTATTAGTTATTACACGAGTAGAACTAGGGTGTGATGTGCTCACCAAACTCTTTGGTGAGCATAACTCCATAATCTATCGTATTCACTTCAAACGAGATGAATCTAAACCGTTGAAATCGATGTACTTCACGAGTGATGCGCGTAAATGCAAAATTTTAAATTTTTTGAATTAATTTAGTCTAAAGTCAAGTGGTCAAAATTGATGAAAAATGAATGATCCAAAATAAAGTTTTAGAAGTTATTTTAATGCGTTCATTTTTCATTAATTTTGACCGCTTGACTTTGTACTAAATAAATTCGAAACATTCAAAATTTTGCATTTACGCACATCACTCGTGAAGTACATCGGTTTCAACGGTTTGGATTCATCTCGTTTGAAGTGAATATAATAGATTATGGAGTTATGCTCACCAAAGAGTTTGGTGAGCACATCACACCCTAGTTCTACTCTTATTACACTACTATAGCTTTTGGTGTCTGATTTAATCATGAAAATTACTGATTAAATTAATTAAATTGGAACAAAGAAAGTAGTGTAAGAGTAAGTTATATTTCCTGAGAAGTTAAATTTAATACAAGTATTTTTTTTTTATATAATAAAGTTCAAAATTTACTGACTTTTAATTTAGGATATATTTCATTTTACTTGCTCTTTGATACATTGGAAAAAATAAAGTAAAAAAAATGTAATTTTTTTAGTGTATAGTGTATAATTAATATGTATATTACTGTTAGAAACTATATACTAAAACTTTTAGATCAAATAATTACTAATCATCTGAAATTAATTACGTGAATTAAGGGCAATTATCTTAATTTCCATTGGACTAGTGATTATGAATTAATATTAGTTGCGGTTGATTTTCAATGCTAAATGGAAAATTAACAATTTTCATAACTGTCACGTAACATCCCTCTCTTTGTTGTTATTTCTTAAATGGAAAATAAATATTATCTCACTTGGTAGTCACTATTAAATTTTTCAAAATAAATAAATATTATGACCCTCTTCAATATTTTTATCATAGCATGCTAGCTTATTAACTGAACCAATCAAGCTATCTAACTATTTGATATTTATAAAAGTTCTTTCTTCTGAATTTTGAATCTATTACTTTCCACACGTAGGATATTGCTTTTGTTACCAGACCATAAGACTGTGCTTCAGAAACAGTGTCGTAGAGTAAGGGGAAGGACGGGGAGGAAAGTGATTAGCGTCGCTCACCTCCGCACAGTATTTTGTACACCTCGATTTAAGGGTGACAAATCTCAGCAAAATACACAGCGTCGTCATCTCCGCATAGTGTCTACTTGCCTCCGCTCCCTCTCTGATTTTTCTCTTCTGAAGCAGGTGAAAGAGCCCGGACACCTTACGGTCTGATCGCTCTTCACCTCTTCTTCTTTTCCTTTCCTTTAATAGTGGTCACTTCCCCTCGTCTGGAGCACGGCCTAAGTTGATTCTATGTACCAAGTCTTTTTTTGAAAAGATTGAATGAATCTTTTAACACAAATATTGTAATTGTAATACTTAGTTTCTTTTAATATTTTTTTAATTTGTGTTAACGCATTTAATTACAATTCTCAAGACAAGTCTGATGATAGTAACAAAGTCACTAAGGTGGTCGTAATTGCACTTCTGTACCATAATCATCAGATACGTCTTGAAAATTATAATTATATAAGTATTAGAAAAATATTATAAAAAAGTAACATAGTGTTTATAAAAATATTATTTTGTTAGAACTAGATAATTTCATATTAAAAAGATAGCCAACCGATCATTTTTTCATTATTATATACAAAATATTTTTTTTTAATTTTTTACATTATTATATGTAAAAGGTCAACCCATGGAGGCATGGAATGTGGAATTATGGTCCGGCCCAAAAAAAAAAGATTGCTCGTTCAAGCGAGCCTCCGGGATTATGATCCGGCCCAAAAAAAATAGAAGGCCCATATCGATTTCCATTTGAACATCTCCAAGCGTTGAAGACTGAAGAGTCGATGTAGTGCAGTCAACTCATCATCTTCCATAAGGCCATAGCTTCTCCTTTACTCTCGCCTCTTGCACCCACAATGCCTCCCCTTTCCCATCGCCTCTTAATACGCCTTTCCTCCTTCCCCACCTTCAAATCCCCGTTACATATTACTATAATCATCTCTGTCTGTCTTTCACCAACTGTACAAGCAAAGATGACGCCCAGGCCTCCTATAAATCTCAAACCTGGCATCAATCCCTATTCCATGTACGTAACTAAATCAAATCAATCAGCCTAAACATGACCTACTTTAGATCCCCTCTTTTTGTTCCATTTTGTCTGATTATACTTTTTCTCAGTGCACCATACTCTTATGGCGACTTTGTTGAAGACTCACCAGCAAACTTAACGTACCACGACGGTGCACTGCTCACTGGCACAATCACTGTTAACTTCATCTGGTACGGTAACTTCACAGAATCCCAGAAAAGCATCCTTACTGATTTCATAGTCTCTCTCTCTGACGGCTCTGTCAAGACCGAACCATCAGTCGCCTCTTGGTGGAAAACTCTCAACAAGTACTACAACAACACTGGTATCTCTTTCCCTACTCTTACCTTAGGTAAACAGATAAATGATAACTCATACTCTCATGGAGATTCTTTAAACATCTCCGACATTCCCCCAATCGCTAGCCGGGGACCACAAAAAAATGCAATCAATGTGGTTGTCACCTCAGTTGATGTTGGAGTGGAGGGTTTCTGCATAAGCCGGTGCGGGTTACATGGTTCTGGTCCTGGCTCAAGCATGAATCGGTTCACCTATATCTGGTTTGGTAATTCTTCGGCCCAGTGTCCAGGTCAATGCGCATGGCCTTTTTCTCAATCCGATGATGGCCCGCCTACTCCACCCCTTCTACCACCTAACGGCCAGGCTGGTACCGATGGAATGGTGGTAAATTTGGCAAGTCTTTTGGCAGGTACATGTACAAATCCATTTGGAGACGGTTATTTTCAGGGAGAGCCGGAGACACCATTGGAGGCGGCAACAGCGTGTCCGGGGATTTACGGAAAACGGGCTTTCCCTGGTTATGCTGGGGGGCTGTTAATTGACCCGACTAATAACGCGAGTTACAATGCGCATGGGGTAAATGGGAGGCTGTTTCTTGTGCCAGCATTGTATGATCTGACTAACTTAGGTTGCGCTACCACAGTCTAAGGTTATGCTGGTGGGCTGGGAGGAATGCATGATGTCATGTTTTCATCGGAGTGCCAGGACATGAGCCAGCCTCCTCTCAAAATACTAAGAAAAGGAAAAAAATAAATAAATAAGTTGTACAAGTAATGATCTCATGATGGTTAATTATTGTTTTAGTTATATGTATGTATTCAGTAAAATGTTCTGCTGTGGAGATTATCAGACGGAACAAAGAAAAAATTGTAATATGCACATCTTGTAAGAAATATTCTGTTTTAATTTTTTACAGTAGACTGATGAGAAGTGTGGCTCATGTGTTCATCAGCATATATAATAAAAGACAACTGTACAATAAATATGAATATACTGGCTTTCTTTTGATCTCAAGTAATAACAGTTATTGGCTGTTAAAAGGGAAACTGAAAATAAATCTGGACCTAATGCAGAATTAATAGTGTATAAGTTTGTGTTATATGGCGAATAAAATTTTCAAGTGAACACAAAAATGAAGATTACAATCTCCCTAAAACATTTTAGGCATCTTTTATGAAACCTTATTCCAAATTGTTCTCTTACATATTCTTATGGGCCGGATTACCATCTTAGAATTTTAATTAAAAATGCTTTTTGAAATTTTACATGTTCGGGCCTTTTAAAGCCTGGGCTTTGAAGTTTGAACCTCTCATCTTAATTAGGATTAGGCCTTTTCTTTCTTTCAGTGAGCAGCCGTAATGAACAACATCCAAGATGCATCGCCTCATCGGTCTCAGTTGCGTGCTAAAATTGAAAACGATCCCCGAAAGCAAACAAAAGGAGTACGTAGGCAATTTGCTCTTTCACTACCTACGTCTAGCTCTACCTAATCATTCAGATACAAACATAACATAACATAATACTGGCGTTTCACTTCCCCAATTACCTTCTATATCTCCTCTCCTCCAAGCTACGTTTGCTCTTCCTAAACCACCTCTTGGCTCTTGCACAGTTGCACTTGATTCAAGTCACTATTAATGGGTTGGAGGGGCATTCTTGGATTCGATTATGGCATTGTACAGGCCCCACTTGGACCTGATATCTCTGGCCCCGAGCTTGTCGCTGCCGTAGCTAATGCCGGTGCAATTGGAATTCTTCGAGCGCCTGACTGGGTAATATAAAGGCCTTTTCATTTTACAATCTACTTTCTATTTCCTCCTTGCCAGCATGATGTTAGTATTGGTAAATTTTAAGAATCTCTGGCTGGCATTTTATCGAACACTTACTGTGCAATTGCAATAATCATAAACCGACTAATAATTGCTTTCCAGTTCATTATACTTTGGTCATAGTGATGGTCATTTGAATGTATTTAAAATGACATCTGTGTGGTTTTTGTTAATAGTTACATAAATTGCAACAAAAATTAGATGATCTCAGTTTGAGAAGCTGTTCTTCCAATTCACCCAAGTACCTTACAATAAAGTTGCTGTTCCCATTAAAATTTGCAATGCTAATCACCTAATTCCTATATTGACCTTTGACTGATACCGAATGCTGCTGATCTGATATAAAGTGGCATGGTAAAAGTACCTGCTTTATTGCAGTGTCCTCACTAATATTTTATCTTAATTATACTTTGCAGGAAGCACCAGAATACTTGAGAGAGTTAATTAAACGAACAAGATCCTTAACAGATAAACCTTTTGGTGTGGCAATTGTTTTAGCATTTCCATATGACAAGAATTTGGAGGTCATATTAGAAGAAAAGGTTGCATTACTTCAAGTTTATTGGGGAGAATTTCCAAGAGATCTTGTCGAACAAGCTCATCATGCAGGGGTTAAGGTTTTACACCAAGTGAGTTCAAATTCAGCCATGAATGCATCCTTCTACAATAATGTGAAGTGATAAATGTAGATCCTTCAAGATTCTTTTTTTATGAAACGGACAAGGCTCAAAGCTTTAGAGTCCAATTTCCATGATTGCAACAAAAAAGATAATGAAGAACTTTTTGATGTAGGACAAGTGCCTTTCATTAGGCCTATTTGCAATTGGCTATTACATAACTTTTTGATATTTATGTAAATATTTTTTTTTGCAGATTGGAAGCTATGACGAAGCAGAGAAAGCCAAGAAAGCTGGTGTTGATGGCATAATTGTTCAAGGCCGTGAGGCTGGTGGTCATGTAATTGGCCAGGTATGAGTTTAAAGCATCTAATTTCTGTTTTAGAACCTCAAGTTATATCCGTTATGAGTCAATATTGATAAAGATCCATTTTCAATAAAAAAAAATTGTCTGGTACAATCGTACAAGTAATGATATAGCACATGGCACTTTTTTAGCACGATGGAGTGTAGTGTTTATAAAGATGCAAGTGTTATATAGGGTTTCAACAATCTTAATTTCTCTCTTTTCCTATATTTGAATCGACTCTTTAGGAGGGATTGGTGGCATTGATCCCAAGGGTAGTAGATCTTGTTTCTGATTGTGGCACCTCAGTAATTGCTGCAGGAGGTATCGTAGATGCACGTGGCTATGTTTCTGCTCTTGCCCTGGGGGCCGACGCTGTCTGTCTTGGAACCAGGTAGCTGATACTTGTTGCAGCAGAATTTGTACAATTATTCAAGTTCTCTTAGAAGATTAAGATTCTCAGTTGGGACAAATTTGTGGTCTTCAATTTGAAGAACCACTGTTACCAGCATAATACCCTTACGTGCTTAGTATATGACTTTTTCTGACCAATAGGTTATGTTTATTAACCAATATACCTCTTTGGACTTGTTCATAGAAATTGCTCTTTTTAGTCATTTTCTATGCAGTCATTAGCAGTCAATACTAATTGCTACTTTCAAATTTGCAATATTTTTTCCGAGATTTTTTTTCCCAAATCTCAGTATTTTTTTCCCTTCAATTTTATTTTGTTTTTTCCCCACTTTTTAATATTTAAAAATAAATAAAAAATTGTTGGTACTCTTGGTATTAGACTTTTCAATTCTGATGCAGATTCCTCGCGACTCCAGAGAGCTTCGCTCATCCCTTATATAAGCAGAAGTTGGTTGAAATGGATAAAACCGATCACACAAATGTGTTCGGTCGTGCCAGGTGGCCTGGTGCGCCACACCGAGTCTTGCAAACTCCTTTCTTTTGTGAATGGCGAAACCTTCCAGAAGAAACAAGTGAGGCGAATCAGCCCGTCATTGGCCACTCTGTTATTCATGGTGTGGTATGTGAAGAACAATAATTATACAAGTTATTCTTGGTTTACATACTTAATTACGATAAGAACTATACAAAACTGGAATTCCTTTAGCAGCCCTGGTTCTGTACAGTATGTTCCTATCTTGCTAGTGAGGTTTTTTTTGCTGTTGCTAGTAAATCTTATGAGTACTGATGTTTAGCGCAGCAGTTACTTATGTGGGTAACCAACCATTTTAAAGTTCTCTTTGTATTTAATTTATTTTCCCTGACTGGTCAAGCTTAGTACCTATGCATATCAATTTCTTGTGAAATTTTCAGCCTAAAGAAGTTCGACAATTTGCCGGTACAGTTCCAAATGCAACAACTACGGGTGATATAGAGAGCATGGTTATGTATGCGGGTCAAGGAGTCGGGCTTATTAAGGAGATTCTACCAGCTGGTCAAGTTGTGAAGATGCTGGTGGAAGGAGCTCAAAGAATCATTCGTGAAAGTTTGCAGAAGTAATATGGATTAGTTAGTTGCCATGGATGATTATAGGGCTGCTAATGAGCCGAGCTGGCTCATGAACCAATGAGTTGAGCGGCTTAAAAAATTGTATTTAGCCAGGCTCTAAACTAAATAAAGCCTGAATTCGACTCGGCTCATATTTTATCACTCAAACCGAGCCGAGCCGAGCCGACTCATGAGCCAATGAGTCTCTTCTTTTTGTGCTTGATGATGTAATAAGTTGAGGGTTGGAAAAAATATAATTTTCTTGCGGCGCATTTTACGCTTGGCATTATGCGTGAGCGAGATTTAGATGTATTAAAAACAACAGTCGCATTATTATTTGGATCTAGCTTTAAAAAAAATTTAGCGACATTTGACAACAAAGTATTGTCTAATAGTTGTTTAATTACTATTTAAGGGTGAGGTGTTAGAGAATTTTAACGCAGAGAATTTAAAATCGTTTTTATCTGTTTAATCACATTATTTGAAAGTTTGATTTGAATTCAGTTCAATCGCATTATTATAAAAAGTTTGATTTGAATTCGGTTCAATCACATTATTTTAAAGCTTGATTTGAATAGTTTAGGTAAGGTTGTGACTTGTAATCAAGTAAATGTTTGTTTTTCTAATACTTAGCATGAGTTGAGCTCGCGAGTTATGATATGAGTTGGGCTTCAAATTCATTAAATTGAGCCGAGCTTTGTTCTTCAAGACTGAGCCGAGCCTGAGTTGAGCCGAATTAGTTATATAACGAGCTGAGCTGAGTTTTGAGCTGAGCTTGGCTCGTTAGTAGCCCTATGGATGAACCCCTCTTGGCGACTTTTTTTTTTGTCACATATAAGCATTTTTTGCAGCGCAAAAAAGGAAAGCAACATAAAATAAGAACCGACTATTTATATCCAGCGACTTGTACTCGGCTTTTACTGAAACCAACTATTATTTAACAAGTGCGAATACTATAAAACTCAATATTCCATAATGTATATCTCAATAGAAAATCATATATAATAAGTAAATTTAAAATTCTAACAACCAACAACTCTTGAAAGTGGTTCCGAGTTAGTTGCTAACCATTTGTAACTTTGCACAACTTGCAAAATTGCTTGTATTTCCACCGGGACCACTTGCTGTACTTTCATCGAAACAACTTCTAGAAGTTTTTAAAACGAAACCACTTCTCACACTTGTAGTTCTTTCCAAATAACACATGAAATAGTGCAAAAAAAAATTCAAAATTAATTTATTCTTTTCGAAATTAAAATTTTAAATTTTTTTGGAATTTTTTTTTCTATATTTCTATAAATATTAATATTTATATATGCATCTAAATCATGTAAAAATAATAATATAGATACGGTAAAACAAACATTATGGATACTATAAAACAAAAGATAAATACTGTAAAGAGTTATAAAAGATGAATACTGTAAAAACAACATATGCATACTATAAAATAACATGATGAATGTTGTAAAACAAAAGAATACACAAATATAAAATTTCATTGTAAACATACTGTATTTTTACTGTAAGACTAAGTACTTGATACTATAATACAATCATATCAATTATGTATCATAAGTACTCAATAATCCTGTAAACAGAATACATACTGTAAAACTATCACATAATTACTATAAAAGAATACAATTATACTATAAAACAACACCATGAATATTGTAATTCCATGGACAGTGTACAATTCTTGATCGACTACAACAACATTTGGTATCAAAATCTCACCTCCAAAATCTTGATTCAAGTCAAAACCCATTGTATACAATCTGCAAATAGCAATAATAAACCATGTAAGACACCATAACAAATGCTATAATCCAGAATAACAATCTGTCATAAAAATACTGTAATTGTGTATACACATGTAAACCAATGTATAGAACACTGTAAAAGAATAAATTTAAATCAATAACATTCACAATAATGACATACTTGATTTGAATTTGAATATCAGAACTTGCATTAAAAATTCAAATCAAACATTGACAGAATGCAAGATCCTATATGAGAAGATAATAACATTAAAAAAACCTACAATTATATTAACTCGATACTATAAATCAATGTATCCAACACTGTAAATCAAATAATGTAAATCATCAACATTTACAACTAAAATCATGTAATTTTGTACATCTGACAATGTAAATATTTTGTATAGAACATTGTTAAATATATAATGTAAATCAACGTTATTTACAAAATGATCTATGTAATTTTGAATTCAAATATCAAATTCTAAATCAAAAATTCAAATCAAACTTTAATTTAAATAAGTGAATGACTCACTCAATTTCAATTTCGTTGCTGCTCTTCAATCCTAATTGCAGATGATGAAAATCAAAGACGATGAAACTTCGATTATGTGTCGAGTCTAAGACATGATTGAAGCTTCGATATCGTAACAATGATCAGAGATGATGAATATCGTCAATCTTCGTCGGAGACTACAAATTCCATCGTGAATCAATCCAAATATGTAACTCAACAATATGCATGAATCAATTTAGATCTGTAAAATAAAGAACTGAAAACTATGCATAGATCTTGCAAACTATTGCATATATCCTATAAACATATTAGATATATCCTATAAACTAATGCATATATAGCTTTAAACATTACAACAAAATAAGTTTTAAAAACTAACATATAAACTTGAATACATCAATAATATAACCACAAATAAATATTTTTGAAATTGATCAAGTAAATATTGTAACCCTAACTGATCTAGATTGTAAACATAACAAATTGACACTTTGAAACCTAAACAGATCAAGTGAAAAAAATAAAAAGGCGCTAAAATTTCACCATTTCAGTAAGAAACTGATCAAATTCATATCGTAATGCTACTACATAGATATTGTAAAACTAACTAACCAACACTGTAAACCCTAATATATCAAGTGAAAAAAAAATCAAATGATGATAAAATTGAGCAATTTTAGTAAGAAATTTCAAAATTACTACTCTAAAGCCTTTCGATTCACTGTAAATAAATACTAAAAAGCAAAATAAGAAAGAAAACCTTGTGAATTTCGCCTCCCAATGTCATCAGATGCCTCGCCACTTATTTGACTGAGAACTTTGGGTGAAACACCTTTCGCCTGGAAGTGGATGTAAACATCTTCATAAAATCCTGTAAACAACAATATGAAATATTTAAAACTGTTGCAGATCGTCTCCTCCTATCTCCAAATCATCTCCTCATATCTTCTCCAGATCGCCTCTCTTCAATCTCTCTCCTCCATATCGCCTCTCTCAGATCGTCTCCTTCTATCTCCTCCAGATCGGCTCTCTCTCATCTCTCTTTGTACGGGAGAGCACTCCGTCGCCGTTCAAATCCAGCGGGACCTAAGAACCCGTCGGAGAGGAGGCCGCCGGAGGGAAGGGATTGAGGAGAGAAGATGGGGTGGGAGAGGATGAGGGGAATGCATCAGATCGGGATTGGATCTGTCATCTTCGATTTGGAAGGCCGAGGGGCGATGCAGAGAGAGAAATGACAGAGCACGAGCTCGTGAGTACGGCGATCAAAGCATGAGGGAGATGGCGCGAAATGGATTTGGCGCAGAGGAGGGAGAAGAGAGAAGAGAGAAGAGAGAGATGGAGAAGAGAATCGTCTGAGAACGGAGGAGAGAAGAGAGATGGGAAATTGAAAATAGCGTTAATGAAGAAGACTTTAAAAAGGAAGGTTAGGTCAGAGTGGGACCAAACGGTTAAAATGTCTTAGAAGTGGATTAAAGACGGTTTGGGTAAAAATCGGATACAGTAGACTGGGTATAGAAACCTTTTCTCTAAAATAAGCAATAATTATAATGACAATTGTCATGAGTCATTAGTGTAAATAAATCACGAACTAAGGAGTCTTTCTATGCCGGTATTTTCTCTCTTTTCCTCTTTCAAAAACTCTTTTTCTATGTAGTTCAGAGTATTCAATTCCTGCCAAGTAATAGATGTAACACGCATAGAATAGCAAGTCCTAATTTTTCTCAGATTAATGATTGGCTTTGCAGAACCGTGGGCTTAGTGCAGTGGCACGAGCCCTCGTCTCTCTTCGGAGAGGTGCCAGTTCAATTCTCAAGAATAGTAGATGCTGGAGTGTACCGGAGCCCTTTAATAAAAAAAAATGAGTGGCTTTGCTGCTGGATATCTGGCAAATTGAGATGACCAATAACGGCAACTACTTCTGAGGTATGAAGCATTCAATTCAGTACATACATTTGGTATGTGGAAGAGAGAGAAAAACATTTCCCAATTATCATGAACTGTAGCATTGTATATTTCATCTGACACGAAATTTGCTTGAACCAAGCATATGATTATACCAGGTTTTCAGTTGTGAAATTGAACTGTATTAGATACGTTGTCCCGGGCTTCTTTTTGTAGTCATGTCTCTACAAGCTTGGTAAGTTATTAATTAGGATGATTTGCCTCCATTCCTCTTCCTCACCAAAAGAAAATTAGTAAATTAATAGTAACTACATGTATCCATTCTTAAAGCTGACCAAATACAGTGGAACATGGTACAAAGTGACAGATTAACATTACCATGTCTAGTAACTTAAATGAGAGAGCTCTTGCCTTCATTTATGCTCTCTCGCTAATAACGACTTTAAATCTTTTACTAAATACTGTTAATCTCAGCTTTTAGGTCAGGTATTACTTTATACTGAGCACGATCAAGAGGGAAACGATAAGAAAAATGACGTCTGAATTTAAGTTTCTATTGTGTTTAAATTCTACGAAATTGCGGTATAGTTGCACATTTTGTGGAAATGAAGTTGGATAAGAAAAAGGGGCCTTTCTACTTTCTAGCTCACGCCACCATGTTCTTTGCGACCTCTTATCTTATGTTTAATGATCTAGAATTCTAGACTATGACTGGGGCAAAGTGGCTAAATTAATGGATCCATCTCTCTCCATTCTTTATTTCAGCATGGCTGTATGACTGGGATAAATGGATTATGCATGCGCTCGTGTTTCATTGAGGGAGCCAACTCTAAAAGCACTTTTCTGCTTTTCCGATCCGAGCCATTCAAATTTATTGAGATTTGTGCATGAAAAAATTACTTTATCGAGATACACGAATGGAAAATTTTGAATGGTTCGGATGAGACAAGCAGAAAGCTGCTTTTCTTAGAGTCGGATCCTTCATTGTGTAGCACATGCTTAGCAATCGACAAAAAAAGGGATGAGAAACTCAAATAATTTATGGTACGTATCATTATCAACATAGGAGCCTGAACTGTCCCGACAGTCGGTCTACTTGTTACTGGTACCTTGTGACAGGTTTGGTTGATGTGTAATGCTTAACTAATATATAATAGGTGTCATCACATGCATCATCTATTAATAATTAATCATATGACACGCTTCTCTTTTACTTGTATAATTGGTATTAGTGGTGAAAATGCTTGTTCTCCATGTCTATCCATTGAGAGAGAAATCTGATAAAGTTCATTTATGCCACTGGCCACTGGGTCACCCTGGCAGCCAAAAGCATACTTTTACTGGACCACTAATATATCGCCAGTACTGTCCATGTGTTTTGCCTCTCTCATTAAATAATTCAAATCTTCAGGGGAGATGAGATGAAATTTGAATTTAATTGGAGGGGCAGGGGCAGGGGGGCTCACTTGAATAGCTCCGAACAGGTCTGAAATAAGTCTGGTAAGAACAAGCCAAAAGAAATACAATGATTTTGGTAAATTTTCTGAAAAGAAAACAGTAACTAAACTCCAGTCCGGAATTTGGGTTGACGTGTTGTGTTTAGAGTGAGGCTACGGTACTATGCATAGCACGGATTGGTCCGTGCTACGGCTCAATATTTGAGTTTTCAAAATCCTAACGGTCGATCCGAACCGTTCAACATGAATATGTACTTGCAAACCAAATTTTATATTTTTTCGAATTTTTTTACTATTTTTTAACTATTTTTTTAGATAGGTAGAAAATCACTGTTTTTGGATGATCCAGAATTTTCAGATCAAGTAATTTTCTACCTATCTAAAAAAATAGTAAAAAAATTCGAAAAAATGTAAAATTTGGTTTGCAAGTACATATTCATTTTATAATCATGTTGAACGGTTCGGATCGACCGTTAGAATTTTGAAAACTTAAATATTGAGCCGTAGCACGGACCAAAGTGCGCTATGCATAGTACCGTAGCCTCACTCTTGTGTTTATATGTAGAGATCACAGAGGGACAGTCGGGCAGACCACTGAAAAATACTGTTGAATCAGAAAAGAAATAATAATTATTCAAGTTGGAAGAGAAGAAAATTCGGAAGTTCGGTTGGGTGGCGTTTCAGATCTCGGATCGATGGGCCGGAGCTGGACCACAAATAGTGTTGAATTCTCGATTAATTGGCTCCGGCCCACAAATAGTGTTGAATTCTCGATTAATTGATAAGAAAAGTCAGAGAGGCTCTTTTGTCTTTTTGTGTGCATTTCATGATCCTCGTTTCAGATCTCCAATTTACATTCTAAATTATAACATCAAACTAGCAGTTCAGATAAATTTTTTTATAAACCACAAGTAAAAAATTAATTTTTAGAAAACCAACATGATTACTTTTTTTTTGACAAAAACCATCAGAACTGAAATGTCATTTCGTTCCCGAAATTTTTTTTTTTTTTGGACCGAAATGCCATTTCGATCCTGACTAGTTTAAAAAAAAAAAAGCTGTGAAAAACTGTGAAAAATTGTGAAACCCAAAAAAAAAAAAATTTCAGGACTGAAATGACATTTCGGTTCTTATAATTTTTGTAAAAAAAAAAAGTAATCATGTTAGTTTCCTAAAAACCAATTTTTTAATTATGGTTTATAAAAAAAATTCCAGTTCAGACGCACTTCTCTGCGTTTTTACGAGAATCTCTAAGCAAAACCTTTTTTATTTTCTTTTCTTCTTCTTAATATGCTTATTTGCTTTGAAGCTAGCTCAATCAATCTGTAGAAATTGTTAATTATCTATTGGGATAAGGCAAATAAAATTAATCATAATATTTATGCAAAACTGCAGGATGTAAAGCACCAATTAGTGTTGAAGGGTTATCGAGCCGCGCCAGTGTTGCATGTTCTCCGATGCAAGCTGAAGGAGTGGCCTTAAGATAGGCGATACACTTTGTCAAGAGCCTTAACTTGCCATTGTGTATTTTCTATACAGATAATCAAGATCTTGCTAAAGTTTGTATGGAACTGCACCCACCAATTGATGCTGACTGGAGAGCGTATAGGGAGATAAATGAGGTCTGGAGGTTACTAAAAGAATATGATTATGAGTGTAGGCATATTCCTAGAAGCCAAAATTACGTGGCTGACCATCTAGCTAAAGTAGGTAGCAGGTTACGTGAGGGGTTTACTGGATACTCCTTTCCAATATTTAAAATCTAATTTAAGTTCTGAGCAGCCATTGTGGTAACTATGATATCTGTTGTAATATGCGAAATACTGTAACTTGAAAAATAAAAATAAAGCACCAATTAGGAACTGTATCTAATTCAATTAAAATTACATTTTGGGCCTTCAACTGAACCTTTCTTACTTGGATTGAGATGTAGTAATGTAGAGCTGTGCTTGATACGATACGCCTGTAGAGCAGGAGCTCAAGTAAAATGAGCTAAAATTAATGAGAATTTTTTTCATATCTGATGAGATCTAGATATATCATATAATCAGTCTGCTATAATAATTAGCAAATAAAATTGATTAAAAAGGAGCTAAAAGGAGAAAACATTATTAGAGAGAGAGAGAGACCTGGTATCTTGTCCCGCGTCATTTCTCTCCGAACTCCCAACTCTTATTAATGACGAAATTGTCCTTGAGCTTATTACACTTTTTTTCTACAAAACTTCATCAAAACTTCCATTAATCACTTTTACTTGCAACAAACAGTTTAGAAAAAAATATTTCAGGAAGCAATATATTTTAAATCTACAAGGATCAAAATAATAAACAAGTAAGAGGAGAGATCGGATTACATCTTTTTTTTTGACACATTTTGACACATTTTGACACCTACTTTTTTCAAAGTCCAAACAGTCGATCCAAGCCGTTCAACATGATGGATATATTAAAATGTGCTTGGAATTCAAATTTTATATTTTTGTGAATTTTTTACTATTTATTAAGATGGTTACAAAATCGTTGTTTTCAGACCATTAAAAAACAACGATTTTGTAACCATCTTAATAAATAGTAAAAAAAATTCAAAAAAATATAAAATTTGATCTCCAAGCACATTTTAATATGGTGATCATGTTAAACGGTTCGGATCGACTGTTTGGATTTTGAAATCGCAAAATTGACCTATAAAAAAACAGTGTCAAGATGTGTAAAAAAAAAGACGTAATTGGATCCGTCCTCAACAAGTAATTATACTTCAAGAGACATTTTAATATTATTTTTGAAAATGCTCAGCTAATTTTTTTTTTAAATAATTGTTTTTAACACTTTTACAGTTATAATTCCCCGATGGTACAAAATTACAATGATTGTTACTCCCATGACTTTGCACTCATCAAATATGACAACAATCATAATTCTATAAGTGTTAAGGTGTTGAGTGGGCTACTAAATGTTAATATAAATTAGTTAAAAGTTTATAAGAATAATATTTTTTTAGACGTAAATAGTTCATACGATAATATTTTTCTTTATTATATTTTAAAAGCAAATAGCTTACTGTTAAAATAACGAGCTAAATTTTACATGTACAATATATTTTGTTAAATAACTAGTTACTGGACACATTCAGAGAGATGAAAATAAACTTTCAAAGGTTGGCTTAAAAGAAAATTGACTTGTTAGAGATTTATTTATTTTTTATTTAATATAGGATTAAAAACATAGAGCGAGGTTCAAATGCCTCCATTTTTTAAAACTTGAATAACTCAATATTTAAAACTTAAAAGTCAAAATAAAACCGTTGTATATGATCTACATCATTTTATCTATGCATTTGTAAAAAAAATATGACATTTTAACTTTGTTTTGGTTGTCATTAAGAGCTTGTAAAAATATACTAATGTGGATAATTTATAGACGTTGATTTTTTAACTTATCGATTTACATAAAATAAAAATAAAAATGTAATAATTTTGTATGAGCATACCGAGAAAATAAAATAAATCACATCTAACAATTTTATTTTGACATTTACTTTTTAAATTTTGAGTTATTAACGTTTTAAATGGAAGTATAATGGAGACATAAAAAATAGAGATATTTGAACTCGTCTCTTTATAATAACATGATCTAATAATTAATTTTGTAAACAATACCGAATTTTTTTATATTTTGTGCATGAATGGTAATATTGAAAATTTATTACTTGGGGTGATAGGGATTCCGCCGACATTTTTAAAAATACCCAAAGTTCATTACGAATTGCTAAAAATGTCCATACCTGCCAACTTTTATTAGAAATGCCCGAACCGGCCATTAAATGGCCGGTTCCGTGATTTTTTTTTTTAATAAAGAGGGAAACCGGCCATTAAATGGCCGGCTCCCAGATTTTTTTTTTTTTTAGACAAATAGCTAAAATGCTGAAATATAACACTAAAAATCGAATTTTTTAGTTAAATACTTGTCAAATTAATTTTTTTATAACATATTTATCGGTTTTTTTATTAAATATATCACACAGACTGTTTCTTGTTTGAACATACAAAATGAAAGATACTCAATATTATGATGTTGGTTATCGATACAAGTTCTGAGTAACTTTTAGCATGCTGCATACGACACTGTCACGAGCCGCAAACGGATTGTCATGTGTCTACCGATGACCCTAATTCGGAAAGCTTGGGACAAGACGGGGGCCATGGCGCTCTAGGGATCATCCCAGGGGGCCGACGGAGTCAGAATTGCAAAAAAAATATTGTTTAGTGTCTCAAAAATTGAGTTAAAGTTTTTTCTCATCGGTGCGTCGCGCAACGACCCGTTTGCGGCTAGTGACAGTGTCGTATGCAGCATGGTAAAAGTCAGAACTTGTATCAAAATTACTGATCTGATGTTTGGTGTTCGCATGCGACTAGTGAATTTAATTTGACAATAACCAGCATCTTAATATTGAGCATCTTTTATTTTGTATGTTCAAACAAGAAACAGTCTGTGTGATATATTTAATAAAAAAATCGGTAAATATGCTATCAAAAAATTAATTTGACAAATATTTAAAAAAAATTCGATTTTTTAGTGTTATATTTAAGCATTTTAGCTATTTGTCTCTAAAAAAAAAAGAAATCCGGGACCGGCCATTAAATGGCCGGTTTGTACATTTTTAATAAAAATTGATAGGTGTGGGTATTTTTATTAATCTTTAATTAACTGTAGATATTTTTAAAAATGTCGAGGATTCCGTTAATTGTCTATACGACGAAGCAAGAATGAAATAAAAGAAAATGTTTGGAATAAGTAATGAAACAAATATAATATCTAAACAGTCAAATATAGCCTGTAGGTCAAAGGCGGCGAGGGATAGTCGTTTCCATCATACCAATAAAAGAGTTACAGATGGAACATTTCCCTTGGTATCGAAAAGACATGTAGAGATTGATTGAAAGAACTACACACTGCTGCATATGTTATCCTGCACAGATCAAATCCTTCAATTCCATTTACATTTTTAGTATTAGGCGACAATAGATGGCCTAGCTTGCCAGAATTCAGATCCTCTCCGGTACCGTAACAGAAAATCTTTTACAATTACTGGATCTGAACCGTTCTATTTAACTTGGCACGAATCTCAAAGCCCAATAATACTGCTCCTGCTCTGGCCCGAATCCCAAAACGGCTCTTTTACAGTACTGGAGAGGATACTTGTCCGCCATACAGTCACGCTGGCCTCTCTCGATGGGGGCACCTGCACTGCTGTCACTCTGACCAAATCTTGAAGCGCACAGCCAAAAGATTGGAAACAAAACAACGATCGGGCAGAGAACCTTTCTGCTACCCATTGCACATGCATTTTCCCTCTTTTCGCCTCACCGATCTACGGGTCCGGATCCCCTAAAGTAATTCAATGTTTGAGTTTTGGATCAGGACTGTCCGATTCAAATCTGTCGTTCAAAATTGTTTTGGAATTCGAATCCGTCGCTCGGAATGTGTGGGCTCCACTTGAGATGGATTGTCGCGGATTCGAATCGGACGGTTCCGATCCAAAACCCAAACATTGAGTTACTTCACTGGATCTGAATTCCCGATCTACCACGGTTCAAATTTTTCCATTAATTTATCTATTTAGACTTTAGTTGATATCATATCAAAGGTACAATAACTTTTGTGCACAGAGAGAGAATGATGAAGACTACGTTTAAATATTTTCTAGTGGAAAGTGGCAAATCTGCTGTGTATCGTCTAGTTGATAGATTGTTTCGACTAACTGCTACTACAAAACGAGTTTTTTCAGTTATGAAGCTCGTTAAAACTGCGCTTCGAAATAAGATGGGTGACGAATTTCTCAGAGACTACATGCTTGTTTATATTGAGAAAGAACTAGCTAATAAGATTACTCCAGATGAGATTATTGCTGAATTTGATTTTTTAGGAAATCATAGGTCAAAATTTAAATAATTTATGAATTTCATGTTTTTAATTTAGTTTTGATAGACATGGTATTTTATTGGTGCTAGTTATTTATTGTATCTTTTTATGAACTACAATAGTGAAAGATTTTGTGTTATAAAAAAAATTATTTTTTATTATTTTTCTTAAATGATGATTAGCCCCCTCTATATTCAAATCCTGGTTCTGCTCCTGCTTTCAGTGACTCCTCTGTGTGTATCTCTCTACTTAGTTTTAGAGAATCTGCCCTTTTTTTTTTAATTTCCATGCTTCATTCAGTTCTTGTGTGTTTTTAGTTCATTAATAGTTGAATGTTTTCAACGACACTCATTGTCTAATATTATGTCTCGATTTAGTATTCCAATAGTACATATTGTACACACAAGTATGTAACTTTTATGATTTACTATTATTCTTATGTATTTAAGAAAACAAAAAAATAGATGCGGAAAGAGATGCCAGATTTGACTCACGAATTCAGCGAACTTGTAAGTAGCATTAAACTATTTCTTCCGATTTGATCAGAACTATTTGAGACGGGAGCATGGTGTTTTAATTGAAGTAAATTATCAATAAAATATTACAAAAATATGGTAATTGGTTATTAAGTTTACTTTAAATAAACTAATTAGCTTTACCATTTTTTCTAGTTATATTTTATTTTTGACAGCTCAAAAGCATAACAAAATCAAGTATAGAGGTGACAATTAAGTGGGTCAAGTTTGATCAGTTTTGAATTTTAAAATTTAAGAACTGGATCAAACATAAATTCGGATGGTGTCAGATAATTTTTTCATACGAATCAGATTCAATATAAGTTTGATTGAATTGAACTCAGAGTCAGTTTAACTTGCTAAGATGAAGTTGGTGAACAATTTCATCTTACCTGTAATCTCTAATACAAATAGCATTATCTTTACCACTAAATTAAAGATGAATTCTCAATTATTAAATATCTTTTCTTGTACTAAAAATATAAAAAAAAAGTATGTATTTTACACTTTGAATCCTTTTCAAACACAGCAACCAAAACATTGTAGGGGACTATGTTGCACGGATACGGATACAGCGATACGGCAATTTTCAAAAATCACGGATACAATACGTCTATTACATATAATATTTTTTTTATTTCAATTATATTATTAATTCAACACATATATTATATGAATTAAATATTGCAAAACAATTAATACTATAGCGAAATATATATTAAATATAATAAGTACTCTATTGTAACAACAAAATTAAAGTGATACAGTGGTAGAAGGCTATGGTTGTTATTCCTCAGCTCCCAAGTTTGATTCATGGTAGCAGCTAAAATTTTTTTATTTAGCGCTGCGTGTGGTGTATTTGTGCGGTCCACGGTGGTCCAGACGTATCCAGGTGAGTCAAAACGTATCGATAACCGTATCAACCCAATACGGGTACGTCACGTAAGTCGATATGCCAGCTGACGTATCAGATATGTATCGGGTGCGTATCCGTATCCGATACGGATACGAAGTCCAATACCAAGTATCGAGTAACATAGGTAGGGGAATTCGAGATATGGATGCAGGAGTCTTCGCTTCTTTCGTTGAGCTCAGTCTCTCCCGTCAAGCGTTACGTCAGTGACAGTCAAAGTGTGAAACACACTTTCCTAAATGCAATTGACAGTGATTGTTGGCGAGTATTAAATACTCCTAAAGTCTAAACCCTTCTCTCTTATTTCCCAAAAGATATCTCCAATTCTTCTCCTCCCCCCTTTGCTAGTTGCTAGAGAGATACTGCTAAGATTCAAAAATCACACCAGACAAGCACTCAAAGCCAAAATTCACTAAAAATAGCAGAGCAAACTTCCAATTCTCCTGTATTATTGTGTCTTCATCAGCCCTATCGACGATTCAAATCTTCAAAGAAAGTCCCACTTGTTTTTAATAATTCTCCTCAAATGGTTAATTAAATAAATGAAATGGTCTCATAGCCATGCCCAACAGCACTCGGAGCCATCAACTTCTCTTCTTATTCATCTTTCTCAACCTTCTTCTTTGTTCAACTTGCGCCAGAACTACACCTCTCTCTTCTCCCGAGGTACCCTTTCTATACATTTTTTTTCTTATTCTCAACTATTTCTTCATAAATTCTGACGAGGTGTTAACATTTTGTAAGGGGATGTTGATGGAAGACAAGATTAGATTAGGCTCCATACCGCCTAGCTGCCACAACCGTTGCAACGCTTGCAACCCGTGTACCGCTATACAGGTACCGACTCTACCCGGTCAGGGTGATCAGTTGTTACGCGCATCGTCTAAACAGATGCCATTTAGTATGTATTCAAATTATAAACCCCTTGGATGGAAATGCCGGTGCCGCGATCAGCTCTTCAATCCCTAAATTACAAGATGTCGCTTTGGTTTTGGTTTTCCCCCTTTTTTGTTAGTTCCATTTTCGCTGTTGATGTTAAGTGTTTTGTTGCGTTTTTGACGAATAGAAATTTTTTGGGAGGAAGCAGTAAAATGCTAGTATGTTAATCATCGTTCAGTACATTTTTTTTTTTTTTTAATTCCTTGTGGGCATTAGAATAGCGATGTAAATTATTTGTTTACTGGTATTAGTGTATGCTTTTCTACAGAGATTGGGTTGTGTTGCACTTTGAATTTGTGCGTAAACCAATGCTGATACTAAAAAGGAGCTGTCAGTGTTTTTGAGCTGCCAAAAAGAGAACAGTATAAATACAACACAAATCTGGAAGAATGTGTTTTGTCATAAAAGGTATGGTGATACAAATTTGGAAGAAATTTATATTTATAGAAATTAATATAAAGTAATATAGGATATTAGAAAAATATTTTCTTCAGAAAATCTGAGACGAGGAGGAATCGGTTATGTTGGGTTTTTGAATTTTCAAATTTTTTATATATCTTATCGCCTCGGTATTGTGTAAGATAGATGTACACTGAAATGTATGGTTAGCATGTGTTTACTAAACGAGTCAATGAGCAGTCGCTCTCTGGTACAGTGCATTCAAAGTGGCAGGTGTCGTTTGTAATTGGTGGACCTGCTCTCGGTTTATGTCCTGTGGCACATTTATTTGCGCTCTCTATTGAATATTGATTATACTGGTTGCTATAATGCTTTTGGGCCATGACCAATTGACCATGGTTTGCACTTAATTTGCAATGATTTATGATTTGTCGTAACATTGATATCTGTAAGCATATTTATTCGGAAGTTGCATTGTCACATCAACCTAATAATGTAGTTTGGTGCTAATATAGTACGTCTTATTAATATTTTGTAGTTGGAAATTAAAATCAAACAACACATCTCTCTTTGAACCTTGTTCGACTGCATAGTGGGCTGGAAAATGGGAAAACAAATTTTTTGAACTGATTTTTACTGTTTATATGAGAAAAAAAAATTATTCTTGAGTGAATTTTTTTTTCCGTGTGAACAGTAAAAATTATGCTGCAGCCGAACAGGCCCTAAGATCTGTCTATGGCTAATGGCTGGCCTACATTCTATTCTTGTCCTTATTTTAGTGTCTGAGTTAATATATACTTGTTAGGGAGTTAAAAATATTTTTTCATCTTTGAGAAAAAGATTGACAACCTTGTTGGAACTTGGAAATGATATTTATTGGATAAGACTATTCTGTTTAATAGCAAAGCGTCATTGCTGTGTACAGTACTGCCTTGTAAATGTGAATGAAAGACGACTGCAGGCCTTAAATGTCAAAAATAAATTTAGGCACACACTTCGTCCTTGATAAAGTTGGGTGATGGAACTTTTCACCCCCTTTAGCGGTTTCAATGATACCCTTTTAACCGTTTACTCTTCCCGTACCATATTTTGATAAGACGAGTATATGTAAGAATTTTTTTGGTTAACTTATTGATTATGGATATGAGTAAAGATTTTTTTTCATTAACTAAACGAGTAAGAGTACGGATAAAGACTATTTCGTACCCGTTACTCTATAAGATAATTATATAAAAGAAAATTACTTGATAATGTTTGAGCAATAATTAGTGATTGTGAAATTTATTTGTGTGATATTTTATATGATAATGTTTGAGCAATAATTAGTGATGCACTTTTCTTAATTTAGTGTGTGTTTTTTATTATAAGAAAAATGTTAAACTTTACTTTGATTTGCATGTCTTATTATTTAGTTAAATAACTGAATTTGTCAAAAAAATATTAATGTTTTTGAATTCACTTACTTTATAAAAATAATTTAAGTTGAAATTGATTGCACATTTTTTTATTATTAATAATGTGATTACATATACGTGAATTGAATACGTTTTGATAATCTATTTGTAAAATATAATAAAATTAATTAATATATTAATATTATTTGTTATTCACCCGCTACTGTTTCATTATCTGATAATTTTAACGGGTAAGGGTAGTGTAGGGTAAGGTCAATTCTTAATGGATGATGGGGGTAATCGTGATCAGGCTAATAAAATTTATAACCTGGTTTGCTGTCGAGTCATATTACAAACGCGTAATCCTATCGAGTAGTATAAACGACAATGCGACATTCGTCTGCGAATGTCGAGACTCCTATGTATAATTTTGTTCAATTAGTGGTATCTCCAGTTAAGGTCTCCACCACTAATCTAGTATTTTTATTCTTTTTTATCCCAATTTGATTAGCCCAATGATGACTAACTTCCATGTGTGGTCATCACATGACGGTCTATATTAATAAACAAAATCAAGTAAGATAGAACATAAAACGCAAAAACAATCGAATAATAAAAGACTAAACAATGATCAAATAAAAATATATATCAAAGCATTATGAGTAACATGATTTACTGTCAACCCTAAGAATCTAAACTTAGCCGCTGAACGACATGTTTACAAAGAGATAAGAAAAAGATACAACCATACACGAATTACCCTGCTACTTAATCTGTACACATTTTTCTCTTCTTCCTTAAAAAAATATAAACATAAAAAATACACTCTTCTCTTCTCTTCTTTTCGCTGAGAACCTATGCCTCAGGTCAGAGTCACCCCCTTTTCCTTCTCTCTTTCCGCCTGATACCAAAACCTACAACATGCTTCTTCGTGAGAGGCTAAAGTTGAGAGCTTTCGGCTGGTGTCGTGACTTCTGGCAAGAGATGGATCAGGTTGGAATTAACAAAGACCTCCAATCCTATTCTACATTGTTGCATACAATACAACCATCCATGCAATTGGTCACTGTGAGGGGGTTGATTTTGCAATCCGGTTATACCAAGACATGGTTGAGGCAGGTTTGAAACCGAACTCTGCCACATTAAATACCATTGTCAAACTATTCTGCATGGATGGGAGATTCAAAGAAGCATATTGCTTTGTCAGCCGGATGAGAAAGAAGCACAGGTGCGAGCCTGACGTGTTAACATACAACTGCTTCTTTCAGTACCTGACCCGACCACAGGAAATTCTCAGTCTGATTGAGCAAATGGTTCAGGCCGGTTGTCGGCCTAGGATGGATACATATGTCATGCTGATCAAGAAATTTGAACGCTGGGGATTTCTCAGGCCTACTTTTGATATATGGAGGGCAATGGAGAAACATGGTTGTAGTCCTGATGCATTTGCATATAATGCATTTATTGATGCACTGTTGAGGAAAGGGATGGTGGATGAGGCAAGGAAGTATGATAAGGAGATGGTTGGGAAGGGGCTTTCTGCTAAACCTAGACGAGATTTATGGACTAAAGGTCTTGAGGAAGAGGAGGAATCCAATCCAAACGGTGTAAAATTTTGAATGAACCAAATTCTGAGTTTTTGTTTGGCAAATACGAATAAGAATTGTTGTTTGTTACTGCAAGTAATGAACGCAAATTCTTATTGATTGGGATAAATCTTGAAAAAGTTTAATATGTTACTTCAGCAGTGTACAATGAGTTCTCTTGCCATATTTCACAGAGGTCTTCATCTTCGCCTGCAAATGCAATGATACCAGTAGAAGGATTTACTGAAAATGAGTGAAACCAGTTAGAATTGAATTTCATTGAGATAGTTGATAAACTTCAATCTCGAAATTTATGCAATCAATTTCTAATTCAAATCAATGATCTTTGGTCTAGGTTTGACGAGCTAAGCGTTTACGTTCTAAATTGTTCACCCTTTTGCGATTTTTTAATAAGAGTACTCATGAGATCAAAACTAGAATAAATAAGAATCTTTTAAGTTAATGCATCTCGACTATTCGATCTGTTTTAAGATTCGTGCAGACTAGATCCGCACTAATATTAAAGGGCCCTCTATGTTATAGGCAGGAGCCGAATTAATTCTGTTTAAAATCAGACGGTTGAGATTCATTACCGATTCCTTTTGAGTTAATGCAGAGGATACGTGTTGGATGAAAAGGCTGTCATTCTAAATTAGCCTGATGCTTATTGGGCCTATTAGGGCCGAACATAAGTGTAATCTCAGCCCAATATTAATATCTCCCGCATTCTCAACAGAACCAATTACTTCCCTCCTGTTTCAAAAGCAAACGCTGCTTATTCTCCTCTCCACATAAAACCAAGCTCAGATAATTCAATGGCGACCACTTCTTTTCTCCTCCCCTCTCCACCTTACTCCGCTGCCTCCTGTCGCCGGGCCAGTCCTCCTGTCGGTGCGATCCATTACTCCTTCTCCTGTCTTCGCCGTCTGGCAACCCCCTCCCTCCGGCAATCTCGTCCGAGGGTGGTGTGCGCCGTCGCTTCATCCTCTCCTCTGCACGCCTTAATATTTGACTGTGACGGAGTAATACTAGAGTCGGAGCACCTCCATCGCCAGGCGTACAACGATGCCTTTGCACATTTCAACGTGAAGTGCCCGCCCTTTTCTTCGGAACCTCTCTTATGGGACTCTGATTTCTACGACGAGTTGCAAAATCAGATTGGAGGTGGAAAACCAAAGATGAGATGGTAGTATTCGTCTCATTATGAAAATTTAAGCTGCTTTATGCTGTAATCTGACTTTCATCAGGTAAGGTGATTTTAATTATGAGTTTGATTAGGTATTTTGGAGAGAAGGGATGGCCTACTTCTTCCGTCTTTGAGACGCCTCCTTCCACAGCTTCTGATAGAGAGAAATTGGTTGATGTTCTTCAGGTGTGCTATTATTGGTTTGATTTTAATTTTTACAGCCTTTTGCAATAACATTCAATATTAGTATACTTGCAAAAAACAGCCAACTAATATACTTGTAACTAAAACCGTGCATATTTTCCATATTTTATACCACATTTTAATTGTTAGCTCCTTCTGATGGTCTTAGTATAATGAATACATATTGACAATATGGCCCCTGAGTTTTACTAAGTTTGTTTTCCATAAGCATAACTTGAACTGAGAGTAAGCAAAAAGAAATCAAGTGTGGGTTCTTCAGTTTACACTAACTTGCTATCCACAGATGTAATTGAGTTGATTTAAAAATTAATGTAACTTGGTCATCTTTTACCTTAACACCTTCTCTGAATGGCTAGGTACTGCAAATAATACCAAAATGAGCATGTCAATTGCAAATACAATAGAAGATGGGAGTTGTTTGCAAATAAAAAATATGGTGGTATAAATTAGCCAAAACGCCCATAATTTACTTGGTTCTTAAGTAGCTCTATAAGTTAGGATGATACTAAATAAACTTCCATCTTTCTTATAATATTGCAGGACTGGAAAACAGAAAGGTACAAAGAGATCATTAAATCTGGAACTGTGAGTGTGCCACTCTTTTAAAAACATATTGGAGATTTTCATATATTGGATATTTCTAATCACCTTCTATTGCAGGTCGAGCCGAGACCCGGTGTCTTAAGACTCATGGATGAAGTCAAGGGTGCGGTAATATTACTTATTGCCATAAGCTTCTTCAGGTACTTTAGTTTTTAGTGTAATTTGATTTCATTTAAAAGTGATTACTTTACTTCTTTTTATTCAGGGAATAAAGCTTGCTGTTTGTTCTGCGGCAACTAAAAGTTCAGTTATACTCTGCCTTGAAAACCTTATAGGACTTGTAAGTTGTAAACATATTTTAGTTTCTTATGATTAAATATATGGTAATTTTTTAATGCAGTTTTTTTTTACCTTGTGCAAATTACAGGATCGCTTCAAAGGCCTTGATTGTTTTCTTGCCGGTAATTGCTTATCATTCTGCCTACCTGCCTACACAAAACTCATAACAAGACCAAGTAAATAACTGAAAGATAAAGCTTTAGCTAAATTTTTCTCTTCTACAGGAGATGACGTGAAAGAAAAGAAACCTGACCCGTCAATATACATCACTGCTGCAAAGGTAATAAATAATAAACAATAACTAAATGTAATTATAACTTGAACAATTTTTGTATGTGTCATTTCTTCGTCAACCATAGCATATACTTACTAATTTTTTCCCTTTTAGAAATTAGGTGTAGATTCAAAGAATTGCCTTGTGGTGGAGGATAGTGTTATTGGTCTACAGGTACATCTTCTAAGCTAGGTATTTTAGCTGGTCATTGTGGTTGCCCAAGATTGTAGTTCTACGGAACCTAACTTCTCTTGGATGATACATAATCTTCATTGCCTGAAGTCCTTGAGAATAATCCAGAAAAATTGCACCTATACCTTATAATAATATAAGAAGAGGGTTCAAATGCCTCCATTTCTTGCGCCTCCATCATGCCTCTATTTTTTAGTTTTCTAATGAGAAAAATTATAGAACTTATATGCCAAACTAAAACTGTTATATGTCATATATATTATTTTCTTTGCATACTCATAAAAAATTATTACGTTTTGGTTTTGTTTTCCTATAAATCAATAAGTTGAAAAATCAAAATCCAAAAACTACCCACTTCAGGGTACTTTTGCAAGTTCTCGATAACAATGAAATCAAAGTTGAAATGTCATATTTATTTTACATGTGCATAGAGAAAATGATATATATTATATCTGATGGTTTTATATTGACATTTAAATTTTTAATTTTATGTTATTAAAATTTAAAAAATGGATCCATTTGAACCCTTCATGATACAAAAGAAACCAACAAAAGTTCAAAATGTTATCAAATTAAAGTGTAAAAGTATCTGTGAAGCTCAAAGTAAATTGTAATCCTAATAATATTAACAAACATTAAATTACCAGGCTGCTACAGGGGCTGGCATGTCTTGCATGATAACATACACTTCTTCAACTGCTAACCAGGTGAACGAACATGCTTAATATCTGGGATTATAGTTTTGTGCTATGGTAAAACTAAAATAACAACATCCGCTTGTTTACTTTCATTTTAGGATTTTGGCGATGCAATTGCAAAATACCCTGACCTTAGTGGAGTAAGGTAAGTTTAATCTTCTATACGTTTTCTTCCTTTCCTACTTAAGCTAACGAGAATTCATTGCATTTGTAGGCTTGAGGACTTGAAGATATTGTTACAAAATACCCTAGTTGCTAGCTAGATAGACAGAACCAACAGGCTATACTCATGTAATGTTATTAGTCTTTGTTTTAATCGATGCAGTAATTGTTAACATATCATAAGTTATTCCTGCCAATAATTGCATTTACCTGCTTGCAGATCTACCTATTTCAATGCAAGAGAGACCTCTTGCCATTGTGGATACCTCAAAAGAAACTGTAAGCTCTATTTTTTAGTTTTCTTTCTTTTCTTTGTATTCATTTCCTAAGCATACTATTCATTTTTGCTAAAATTGTGTATTTGTAAAATATTTTTTGAACTTTACAAAATGGAAAAGATGATCTTGTGATTACAAAAGGCTTCTAATTTCGTTTTCGGGCAATTGCTGACCTGAATTGGAGTTAAATTGATAGTTAGTGCATAGTCAGGCACTGAACTGGAGAAACTATAAGTCTATAGCCATGACATTAAATAGCTTCATAATTGTAAGATAGGAAGGGCAAAGAAAATTTTAAATGTCAAAGAAGTTCAGCAAAAGGAATAATAAAAGAAAAGGAAAAAATATTTTCATAAAAGGGAAAAGGTAATAAAATTAAAAAAAAAAAATTTAGACAATGATTTAACACTTTTGGAACTGGTATGTTACATGGTCCACTTTAGTTGGCTTGTACTGAGATGGACCATTTTGAAAAATTAAGAACAAATTCTGTCAACCCCATGTGCCTCTGTATCTGTTAAATTGACATGTTGCACATTAAGAGGAGTCGAATAGGTGGGATTTACAAAATTCAAATAGCTCTTCTCAAGTCTCTGCACCTTCAGCACTCGGTTCCTTTTCTTGCAATGACTCAGCTGCTTGTGACTCTGAGGCTGCAAAATAAAAGAAAAACGAAACAAAAGAGATTGAATAAACATAATTTCAAGGATTGAATCAAGAACAATTTTCTTTTCTGTGTTTCAAGTCCCAAGTAGGCCCGCCTTTACCATGATAAACTGTCATTATAATATTGTTCAAAAGGTGTATGTATAATATATATATCCTAAAGGTATTTAACTTGTACGGGGATCCGCCATATATATAACCACAATGAAGGCATATTTAATTAGCTCAATAAAATACCGGGAGGGTTAACTGGTGCCCTTGGATTAGGGGGTGGCTGGAGCTGAAGGCTATGCGGAGATGAAGGAACAGGAGTTATGAAAGATGGGTCAATCAGAGCTGTTGGCTGTTGAATGTACGGTGATTGTGCACCCAATTGTGGAGATTGTAGGCCAGCTCTTGGATTTGTTGTGAACCCAATCTGATGATAATTGTATGGCTGCGGTGTACCAGGCGATGGTGAGGTCTGCCCATACTGATAATACTGTGGACTCATCTGACTGTACAGAGCCTGCTTTTTGCATAAGTTGAAGTAAGAACACAAATTAAAATCCAAGAAAGCTTAAAATATGTGCGGTGCTGGACAAAGATCAAATTTCGGTGTTAGTTCAGCCGAATAAATACCAAATAAACACCTACAAAGCATTTGGAATCCTGATAAGTTATTATATTATAATTTACTAGTGTTAAACTTGTAATGCCAATGACAAAGAGCCTAGGAATGACAAGAGGATATCACTTGACCTCTTTCTTTATTTTATTTTGACAATTCTTAAAAAATAAAACCTAAAAATTTAAATCCAACATTACAGGTTTGATTTATATCATCCACGTATCATATTTATAAAAAAATGATGTGATTTGATATAAATTTCATCGTACATTTAGTGATTTAAAATTGTAATGCATCATCAAACATACTTAGATTAAAGGAAATATTAGTTATGAGGTGTCTATATTCCCAATAAATGAGAGAGAGGGCCCTCCCTGGAAGCATAAAGATACTATAGGTGCCCTAACGGGTCCGGTCTGCCTTCCTGGACTGGCCTACACCTGTAAATGCCTTTTATTAACGGATCTACTGTCCATGTGACCAAGCGGGGCCCGGTATTTCATGAGCTGGTGCCTAATTACCACCTTATCACAGACATAATTATATTTATCCCCTTTCAGTCACTGTGCAGTGCAATCTCTATTTTTTGATAGTACAGGTGTAATCAGTTGTGGATGGATAAGTCTTAGAAAGAGACCCTTACTTGTTGGTAAGCATAATCAGCGTGGTAGGTGGGGTACCTGCAAAAGTGTACCAAGGTAAAAATAAGAGATGAGATGGAACTAGGGGTGAGTAAATCGCTCATAACTCGTAACTCGCTCATAACTCACTCGCTAAATGCTCATTAACAACTCGCTCATTAACAACTCGCTCATTTACTTAATGAGCCGAACATGAGCATACCTCAACTCGCTCATAACTCGCTCATTAGCTCATTAAGAACTGAGTTACATAAATCCTGCCACATTTAATTCCTTGATTCTTTTTTTTGGAATGGCCCAAGAAGTAAGTTTAAAGCATGCATGCCATAGGATCGTTGGGCTAAAGAAAGCAGGCCCCAGAACCATCCGTAATATCCATTAACAGATTAACTACAGGCCCAGACCCAGCTACTATAGCTTGAAGCCTTGAACGGGAGTGAATAATAATGAATATTATTTGGTTTTGAACTTTTAGCTGAAAATTTTGGAAAGTTTTCGGCGCGGCTGCAAAATCTCATAACTCGGCAACTTGCTCATAACTCGCTCATTAACAACTCGCTCATTAAGCTAATGAGCCGAGCATGAGCATACCCTAACTCGCTCATGCTCGCTCATTAATCAGCCCTAGATGGAACTGATACTGCTTGATCATGTTACTATAACTAGTTGCATGCCAGCGACAATTAACTGTCCAGTTTAAAGCTACAAAGGTGGAACTGGGAGCCCCACTGTCCCAGGCCCCATGCCCCAGCATCAATTGAATTATTATTTTTCTATTTCCTTGTTTCAGAAAGATAAAGCAAAAGAGTTATTAGTGACAGCTGATCGCATGCAGTCAATTATTATGGCATCCACACGGCTGTCGCTGCATGCAATCACATGCCATTTTGACAGATGTTTGTAACATAAATAAAGAGAAGCATGAAACAGAACTAACCCGTAATAACCGGGAGGATACATTGCTGGAGAGGAAGGTTGCATTTGGGCTGGCAATCTTCCGTAAACTGGTCTGATATGCTGCTGTGGGCTGTAATATAGGCCCATTCCTTGACCTCTGCCTGCGCATTATTTTACAAGAGAATAATAAAATAATAAAGGCACCACTCAAAACCATCAAACATCACGAGAATAATTAAAAGATATGAAAAAAAAAAAAAATATAGCCATCATAGATACGAGAGATTATTCATCTCTATCTCCTCCATCGTCGGCATATAGTCAGCCATGACACAACTTTCTGACATCATGTCTGCCAGATTCTTTGGAGTGTGTAAAAACCTATGGTTTGATGCAGGTCTATATGTCACTAGCCTACATGAATTTAATACATATTTGACCTTCGTAGCACTCATTATGGATCAATTATTTTCACACAACACTGCTAATTTAATATAAAAAAACAAAGAAAAACATGCACCTTTACAAATAAAAAATATCCAAAATTTTGGGAACATATCACTTATTTAAGGGTAAAAAAGTTTTCACATCAAAACATCAACAGGTGGGACTAGAGGTGAAGTCAGACTTTCAAGTTATGGTGTTAAATGTGAATGAGTGTCAATTATATACAATTTTCATGTTACGTATAGATATAGTACCCGTACTAATTTTATTCTAAATTATATAGAAAATTATGTACAAGTACAAAAAATTTGAAAATGAATGAGAATCATATAAAATTTACACAGTATGTACGCATACTATTTTATTCTAAACTATATAGAAAATCATGTATAAATACAAAAAAAATTGAAAATGAATGAGAGTTAATTCGATTGATGCCTCATATATTGAATGTGCATCCGTCTCTGGGTAGGACATAGTAGGCTACATTAGAAATACTAGCCAGTTTCACAGAAAATCATGTTATCTCCGGATAAGCCAGATCCAATTAGTTGACAGCGCAAGTGATAGTTAACAGCTATATATAGTTAGTACCGCACTCGTCGTTGTTACAATGATGACATGGATTTATCAATATTTAATCCAATATGTTAAATGCAAATGGAACGGTTAGATATTGATAAAATCTCAAGTTCTGAACTGTCCGATTTAATCAGACAGTTACCTGCCCTTGTTGTAACTTGTAAGTGCAGCAATAACATCAATTATTAATTTATAGTATAATATTTAACATATATATGATTGTATTATTTTAATTTGTATTAATATAGTACTTTAAAAAATATAGGCACTTGAATTACATACTTTAATATATGAAATGTTTGTATTTTATTTTTATTTTTATAGAAAAAATATTGTGTTATAATTACTTATAAATAATTAAATTGATATATAAAACTGTTTTTATTATACATAAAAATATCAGATGATATGAAATAAGAAATGAGCATAAACTAGCTAGCTAGTTAGTTGATATATATGTAGGTTTGAATCAAAAAAAGATATATATGTAGGTTGATAATATGAACAGTGAGGGTATGTAGTCAGTTCAAATTGACTTAAGCTTGTCATGTCATCACTCATCACCTTTTAAAAATAAAAATCCTAGGCATTATTTTCAAATAATTAAATATAACTGGCAGAAAACCCAGTTGTTATCGTAGTTATGGTAGTTATATATACATACATACATACATATATATATATATATAATAGTTAATATAATTACTTGTAAAGTTGCCACCCTAGCTTGCATTATCATATGACAAGAATCCTACCTACCTAATTAAGGGATAGCATTTGGGGTAGACATAAGACATGCACCACACTTAGGACAGGCTGGCATAGTCAAACTGATCCATCCCAAATATATATAAACCTTGTTTTTCTGAGCTGGCATTGAACCGTTCTTGTTCTTTCAGCACTTAACGGGTCTACTTCATAACGGGTACGTCTCTCTATTTCCTTATTTTCAATGCTGTATGTTTTGATGACATATCTCATTAGGGTTTTTTTCACCATACCTCGAGCGGTGAAGGGATGCGGTCGGCCCATAGATGCAATGTTGCAATTGGATCGTCGACCGCCTATTATCGGGTTTGGATCAGCTACTGCCCTTCGTGCCGATTCAGGCTCTCGGAAAGTTACCTGATAGGACCAGTATTTATTAGAGTTATTATTGCGTAAAATATCGCGATAATTTGTTCAAAAATGCGGGGCGACGCAATAACGAAAATATCGATTGTATCGATGAAAAATATCTTTCTTAAGGATTTCAAGAAAGGAAAGCAAAATAAAGGAAAGTGGAATTGGAATTGGTCATGATCAAGATCAAGCTGATATATAGTTGATCATATAGATCAAGATCAAATTTGGAGAGAGAATAATTAGAAAAGTAGTTCTACCCCTAAAAGAACATATGGATATATATGATGGTGATAAAACACAAAAAACACATAAAATATTTTGGCATAATCAAGAATCTAGAAAAACAAGTGATATAAAACAGTATTATTTGTAAAATAACAACTCGATATTCCGATCGAAAGAAGATTATTCATCGCACACGCAACATCGATCATAACAATCAAAGTGAAAATTTTAACAAAAACAAAAGCAGGGAGACATCTTCAAAGCGATCATCGTTCCGTAACAAAAATAGAAAAACAAGAAAATGCTTACAAATCCATAGCCTTTGGACCTTCCCGTAACCCGATCGGTGATCACAACAGCTTCGAGAATTTCGCCGAATTGTGTGAAAAAGGCATGAAGTTCTTCACTGCTTGTTTCCCATGGTAACCCCCCAACAAAAATCTTCGTCTGGCTGGTGTCTCCGAACCTCGACCGGAATTGCGGGGAAAAGTTTGATGACGATGCCACCGATGAAGATGCAGCCATGATGAATTAATTAAGTTGCCCTTTCCCCCTCCCCCAAGAAAGAAGGGAGAGAGAGAGAGAGAGAGAGAGAGATGGATCAAAGAGAAAGAGAAAGAGAAGAGAAGAGAAGAGGGATCTAAGGAGAAGGAAATTAAGAACAGGTAATAGTGTGCAATTGTGCGCTGGATAGAGGGGTTTCTTTCTCTCTCTTAATTGTCTCTCTGTCTCTCTAAGCTGTGTCTTTCTGTCCTTGCTGTCTCCTTCGTCAGACGGATGAAGATTAATTCAAGGGGCGTCAGATGTGGATCCGACTTGCTGCCATTCGTTTCATTAATTCGGATTCAAATAACCAACTTTAATTTGGTATGGCATCCGTTTAAGTTTAACCAACCAACTTCTGTTTCATTAAGTACATATAACCTTAATTAAATTTATTTACCGAGGGGATGAAGCATTAATTAATTAATTAATTACAAGGCTTCTTGATTAATGACAACATTTACTTGTTTATTATTTTAATTAATTACCACACTATTTAATTCATGATTTGGGTCAATATATAATTGAATTTTGTGAATCATGTTTAATTTTTTTGTTTAACATATATATATAATTCACACTTCTCCTAATCATTTACAGAGAACTCACGCAATTAATTGACATGCTATTATTGATAAATGAGTGGGTGGGCGAAAGGAAATAAATCATGACTTGGTAAAATTAAGTATCATAATTAATAAAATTATAAATACAGGAACGAGTAGGTAAGCATGCATGTTGGAAATTAATTATGTTCTAAACTAAAATTAAGAATATATATGAAGAATTAATTAATGTAGTCAAACTAACGACCTGGTAATTAAGGAATGTAATTGAATATATTCAGGGAATAAGTCGTATATATATATATTGGACAAGGAAAAAAAGAAAAATCTAATTTCAGGTATATATATATATATATCCGTTATACAAACTGTTTTATTTAACAACTACAATATGTGGCATATTAATTATAGTTAAATTTACCAAGTTGTAAACCGCTGTTTTGAATTTCGCTCATTAATTAATATTTTTTTCTTATACTGAGTTATCTCTTTATTTATATTAATTTGTACGTACTCGTAATCAGGGGCGGACCCAGGAATTTGATCAGGGGTAGGCACAATGAATTAATCGAAACAGCGGACTTGGCCAATGAATAAATTAGAGCAGCAAATCTATTATTCTGAGCCAGGGGTAGGCACAGTATTGAACCAGGGGTAGGCACAAGAATAAAAATACACTGGGTCTAAAAAAAAAATTAAATCCAGGGGTAGGCACTTGCCTACCCCTGGGCCTTCATAGGTCCGCCCCTGCTCGTAATCGATCTGTTTATCTTTTTTAGGAATTGTTCGTACGCGTTTCGTGTACCGTCTTAGATAGTTATTTTCCACTTGTGAATAATTAAGTTACTTGAATAGTTATTTTCCAATTGTGAATTGTTTTTAGATAGATAACCTTTGCTTTTATTGCTCTTAAGCGGAGTACGTATATATAATTATATATCAATAAGTTGTATACTTTCGGGTACAGATTTTAACAGAGCCATTTTGGCTTCATGCAGTGCACGAACCATATGCAATGCTGTTTTGATTCTATGGTTTGTGGACTGCATGAATCCAAAACTGCTCTGTGCTTTCTAGCTCCTTTCATGGTGACGTGTATCAACAAGTGGAAAAAAAGAAGAAGAAGAAAACTTTGTTTTAAAAAAATAAACGGAGGAAAACAGTAATAATGATGAGAGAATATATATATAATTACAAGAAGGTTAATTAGCATATACCAACAGAAGCGTAGAGAAGGGAAACTCGTAGCGCCTCATCAGAACGCAATTTCTTGCACGCAATATAAGGAGACCGAATCTCTCTGTGGGGCTACAGGAGGGTGTGGAGGGCACTCAAATTTTTTACGCGCGCAAAATTATTTTTATTTGTGTAATTCTTTTCATGCAATTAATCAATCGTCAAAACTAATAAGTTCAATTATAGAAAATATTTTGCATTTATTAGCTCTGCGCGCGTCTTATACTTGGGAACTTTTGAAGTATATATAATATAAATTTCCTAGTAGAACTAGGGTGTTCCTAAGTTCATCAAGTTCTTTTGTGAACTCAACTCTAAAATTTATCGGATTGGCTTCAAACGACGAATCTAAACTATTTAAATTCTTCTACTTTACGAGTGATGCATCTACGTGTGAAAATTTTAAACTTTCAAATTAATCTAGTATAAAGTCAAGTGGTCAAAATTAGAAGGTTTATAAATTAATTTTAATGCATTCATTTTTGGACGCCTTTTGACCACTTGACTGTATACAAAATTATTTTTAATTTTTAATTTTTTTTGCATATAGACGCATCGCTCATAAGGTAAAATGATTTCAACGGTTTGGATTCATCATTTAAAACCAATTCAATAGGTTTTAGAATTGAGTTCACAAAGAGGCTTGGTGCACTTAGGAACACCCTAGTTCTACTCTAAATTTACAACTATTATAGGATCTCAATGAAAAATGACATGTCACAACAATAACATAGTATGTATATTAATTTTTTATTTTTGAATATGAATTCAGATACGGATACATATCATACAAAGTCCAAACAGTAAATCTGAACCGCTTAACATAATCTTCTTATTAAAATGCGCTTGGAGAAGAAATTTTATATTTTTTGAAAACTTTTTATTATTTTTTTAGATAGGTACAATATCACTGTTTTAAGAAGGTTCTGGACCATCCAAAACAGTGATGTTGTACCTATTTAAAGAAATAGTAAAAAAAAGTTTCACAAAATATAAAATTTGTTCTCCAAGTATATTTTAATATGAAGATTATGTTGAGTAGTTTTGTTTGAATTTTGAATATATGTAGAGCATGATTAAAGCACAAAACCAATGATTCATTTTAACTCTACAAATATATTTTAGATGTTAATATAAAAAAAAATCACATATTTTACAAAAAAAAATACACTTTACATGAAATTTTGTTAATTAAAAAATACATATTATAATAAAATTAATCACTAATTATAAGCATAAATTAATATATATCCAGAAATTATAAATCTTAATAAAAATAAAATATGAGCAGTTTTAATTGAGTAATTAGATTTAAAACTTGTTGGATTTTGTAATAAAGATCAATATTATATTTCAGAGTCGAAAACTAAAGTGATATAATTTTTCAAATTGAAAATTCTATTATTATCTGTGTATCTATACGTGTAATATATCTAAATCTATATCCATTAAATATTTAGATGTGACTCAAATATATATGAATTCACAGATAATATTTGATTTGTTTACACCTCTTGAGCCAAGTCTTCTAACTTTATATATTCACCAAAATATTACAATTGAATTTGGAATTAATATGCAACCTTGAAAACATAAAATATTTTCTTAAGAACAAGGCAGATGCCGATTCTCCGCATAATCCAGGGTTGAAAATTTCGTAGCGCCTTGGAATGATTTTTGCGTCAATTAAACAGGGGCGGACCCAGGTGTATCCAGGGGTAGCTGCCCCCTCTGAAATTTTTTTTGCCCCTGTAATTCGGGTTAAATTTAGAGTTAAAATTGAAATAAATTTGTTAAATTTAATTGGTAATTAGAATTATAAGTCAAAGCATCAGAAATTACAAGTTAAAACATTGGAAAGTATAAGTTAAAGCATTATTTTTTATCGAGTACTCAATTGATTAATGAATTTAAATTTAATTAGATATTTAAACCCAATTTGATATTTTTTTTGCCCCCCTAACGAAAATCCTAGATCCGCTCATGCAATTAAAGCTTCTTATTAACTATATATGTATGTAGTATATATTACTAAGTTATTTTCTGTAAAATTGTATGGTGTATTTTTTTTCCGTTTCTTGAGATTTTATTGCGCTGACATTTTGTCAACTTTTGTCTTGGTAGTGTTGTGCCCATGTTCGTACGCATGCATGTTGTTGGGATCCGACTCTGCTGTTCTCCAAAGGGAGAACAGGATTCTGTTATTCCGATCCCAGCCATTCACCTTTACCGAGATTCGGATATGAAAAACTTTGAACGGTTCAGATCGGAATAACAGGTCCTGTTCTCCAATTTGGAGAACAGCGGAGTTGGTTCCTGTTGTTGGAGGTGAATTAATACAGTGGCTGTCAAAATTTGGCGGCGTTTGTGGTTCAGCATTTAAAGTTACATGGAAGTTTCCTATCCCTCGTAATATAAAAGCATTTTTATAGTTAGTGTCAAGAAAAAAGATTCTCGCTAAAGGCAGTCCCGATTTTCTAAGAAATTTGATATTTATCGGGGACATATATTTAATCTGCGTTTCCATTTAGGGAGTCCGAATCTGTTGAAATTCTCGTTCGTGAACAGTATTTTTGGAATTTTTGAAATTCCGAACTCAGTCGTTGAGCAATTTCGAGATGCGTGTACAGAAAAATTAACTGTTTCGAGATGCGTGCTCAGAAAAAGTTGGACGGCTGGATTCGGAATTTCAGAAATTCCAGAAACACTGTTCACGATGGAGAGATTTCAGCAGATCTCAATTCCCATTTAGGTGGACCACAGATTAAATTTACGCTCTCTTAAAAACAACACATAAACTGTAATTTCTGACTATTTCTTCTTATATAATAGTGCATATTTTAATATGTGTCCCACCCATAATGGGAACATATATTAAATTTGTGCTCTTGATAAATTTCAATTTCTTTTTCCAAAATAATGATAACATTGTATATTCATTTTTAGAAGATGGTAATAAAAAATAATAATCGGAAGGCAGTCTCTTGAAGAGGGGATGCCAGGAAAAATCCAATAATTGTATTTTTTGTTATGCATCAGAAAATGTATATCATATCTTTGTTTTGTTTTTTTGAAATATAGGCAGCTTCTGCCAACGAATATATATATAGAGAGAAAGAGATGGGCTAATTTGATTTGCGAATTAAAGAGGGTTTTACTTTGCGCTTATATCTTCATTTTCAAAGTTCAAATAGTGCATTCGAACCTTCCAACACGATCTTCATATTAAAATGTGCTTGGAGACCAAATTTTACATTTTTTGGAAAATTTTTAGAATTTTTTAAAACCACAGTTTTCTGAATTTTTTATTTAATGAAAAGCCGTGATTTTCAAAAATTCTAAAAAAATAGTAAAAATTTCAAAAAAAATGTAAAATTTGGTCTCCAAGCACATTTTAATACGAAGATCATGTTGAAAAGTTCGAATGGACTATTTAAACTTTGAAAATAAAAATATGAGTGCAAAGTAAAACACTATTTTTTATTCCCAAAGCAAGTTAGTACATCTATCTATATATATATAAATTAAACTGTGATCAATTACATCATTGTCCAGCCCAAATCTTCCATCACTACTTTTTTTTGATCAAAAATCAGGCAGACTCTGCCAGATGGTATTTGTTTATACAGTATGAGATAGAGTACATCCTTAAACGTCCCGTCTAGACCCTCAAACCACTATGCAGCATCATATCACAGTCCCTATCTCACCTCTATGCTATAATTGTACTGTTCCTGTCTAATTTGTTTTGCAAAATCTCTCCCACATAGTAGCTTCATGCACTATCCAAGCCACAATTACGTCCGGCGGTGTCTCCTTTCCCTCAAAAATTTTGAGGTTTCTTTGTTTCCATAGATTCCAGCAGGTGGCTGAGACCCATGTTGCCCATTTGTTGCGTGCTGTTTTAGAGCGTGGCTGTGAGGCACTCCATGATTCTCTAATACAATTTCCGGTACCGAGAGGGGTTATGCTTGCAATTGCCGCTATTTTGCTCCACACTTGTAGCGCAAAGGGGCACTGGGTCATCAAGTGCAGTATAGATTCTTCATGGTTACCGGCGCACAGAACACAGTGGGTTTCGCAATTGAAATTCCTTCGAAGCATGACATCCCTGGTCAGAATTTTCCCCAATAACATGAGATGTATGAATATTCTAACCTTTGGGGGGATGTTGCATCGCCAGATATAAGCAAACGGCCATTTGATTTTGCCACCTTCCACCATAATTGTGTAGATCGAGTTTGCCGTATACGTCCCAGAATTGGTCCATTTCCAAGAGAGCTCATCCGGCTGGTCCGTGAAAAGAAAGGTGTGCCCCTGTACCAGGTCTGTATTGGCTGATGCCGTTCTGAGTGAAAGTGATCTGTTGTGTTGGCGTGTGCCAGCCTGAGATAGAATTCCACTTCCCCAATCATCAAACCAGTATGATACGGTAAGACCATTACCTACTGTCCATGAAACTGACATATTGAATATGTGTTTTACAGCGTGCAATTGGCCCCAGAAAAAAGAACCTCCCTTTGCCCAAAGTGTAGGGCCCGCTATAAACATTCCCTGCCACCTAATTCTGGCTATCATGGCACCCCACATGGATTGACGGTCTTTGTATCCCTTCCACCACCATCTCAGAATTAGTGAGATGTTTCTCAATCGTAAGTCTGGGATTCCCAGGCCCCCCCATTTTTTTGGCAAGTATGCCAATTGCCAATTGCAAAGTGAAATATCCTTACCTCGTCTATTTGGGCTTCCCCACAAGAAATACCTCCTGGCTTTGTCTAGCTTTGCAATGACCCACTGAGGAAGAAGGATGCAGTGCATGTGGTAGATTGCCATGGAAGACAGTACTGACTGGACTAGTTGCAACCTTCCTCCCCTTGAAATGAGTTTGGTTTGCCATGTGTCCAGCCTCGATTGCACCCTTTCTATGAGTTGTCTATATTCCTCTTTTCTCGGCTTCTTGATGGTAAGAGGCATTCCCAAATACTGAATTGGGAAGTCTGTCTGACAAAAACCCATGATTGCTCTTACAACCGGCAGGTCATGGTGATCAATGTTTATGGGAATGAAAGAGCTTTTCGTATAGTTGACCTGCAGCCCTGAGATGGAGGAAAATAGGCGCAACATTAACTTGAAAGTTATTAGCGTTGCCGGGTCAGACCTTGCTATAACCGCTGTATCGTCGGCATATTGGAGCGCAATGATTGCTTCCGGGATCTTGTGAGATAGAGGACTGTGAAGATTGAGATTAGCCACTTCTATCATGCGCTGGAAGACATCAACAGCGATATCAAAGAGCATCGGCGACAAGGGGTCTCCCTGCCGGAGACCCCTGCGGTGAAGGAAAGGGTCTGATTTTTCCCCATTGATACATACTCTTGATGATGAAGTGTCCCAAATTTTCTGTATCCAGCACATCCATCTGTCCGGAAATTTCCTAGCCTTCATGACCCTTTGCAAAAATTCCCATTCTAGCGTATCAAAAGCTTTCCGGAAATCTACCTTCGCAAAGATTGCCGCTGTTTTCCTGCAGGAGACATGGTGTAGAAGCTCTCTTGTTGTGACGAAATTCTCTGAGATCTGTCTACCCTGGATGAAGGCAGTTTGATTTGTTGAAATTAGAAGCGGCAAGAACGGCCTAAGCCGGTTAGATAGGATTTTTGAGATGAGTTTGGGGATTAGGTTGAGAACGTTGATTGGCCTGAAATCGGATGTGGTCTGAGGTGTGTCAATTTTGGGTACCATGGTTATGCTTGCTTCATTGTAAGGGTTCAGGTCAAGCCGATGGTAATAGAAGTCTGGCACAATTGCAAAGACTTCCGCTTTGAGTTCGTTCCAGTAGTGTTTCAAGAATTCATTTGGTAGGCCGTCTGGCCCGGAAGCTTTGTTATTTGCCAGCTGGTGCACTGCCGTCTCAATCTCAGTCATGGAGAAAGGTAATTGCAAGGGATTGAGGTCCGGACTTGATTGATAGAGAGCCGTCGCATCAAATTCCATAACCTGTGATGCCACTCCCAGCACCGATTGCAGGTTGGATGCAAAGAGATGCCTGATTCGGCCCTGGTCAGTGACCGTTTCGCCATTATCCTCGATTGAGAGTACTAGGTTTCGCCGTAGTCGCGAGGAGGCCATGGCGTGGAAAAAACGGGTGTTCCGATCGCCCTGTGATAGCCAAAGGCACCGCGACCGCTGCCGCCACTTTTCTTCGATGTTATTGGCGAGTTCAAAAGCCATCTCTCGTAATCTAATGCGCTCTCGGAACTCATGATCTTGCAGCTGGCGGCCTTCTTCTTCCTTATCAAGTTGCAGAATTTTCTCTCTATACTCCAGGAGTCGCTTATCTAAGACGCCAAATGATTGCGACTGCCACAAGGTTAGAGCTCTGTGTAGGATTTGGGTGGAGTGGTGGAAGTGTAGTATCGGATTTGGGGCAGCACTATCCTTCCATAGGCTCTGTACCATAGCTCTAGGGATCTGGTAGCGGAACCAGAAAGTTTCGAATTTGTTGAATTTCTTCCTTTGCTGCAACCCCTTGCAGGTCAGGATGAGAGGGGAATGGTCAGAGATGAAAACTTCTTTCGCCTCTAGCGTGATTATTGGGTAGCTCGTTGTCCATTCAAGGGACGTGAAAACTCGGTCTAATTTAGAGAACACTGGCTCCGGTCTTTTATTAGACCAGGTATAGACCCTATTTCTCAAAGGAATGTCCGTGAGACCCGTATCTGCTATGAATCCATTAAATTGATCCATTAATCGGAAGCAGCCTTGGTTGGTCGCTCGGTCGGTAAGCCACCTTACTAGATTAAAATCGCCGACTAAGATCCAAGGGTGTGAGATTAAAGTCGCAATCTGACGGAGTTCCATTATAAATTGCGGCTTTAATAGGTCATCGGAGGGCCCGTAGACATTGGTAATGAGGAACATCTTCCCGGTGGTTGACTGCCGGAGTAGCACGGTTAAGGAATGCTGAGTTGACCACGAGTTAATTAGAGAGAAGGGATGCTTCCAGGCAATTAGTACCCCCCGGCCGATTGGATTGCCAAATTGTAAGCGACTTCCTGGTGAAAGAAATTAGGCAAGAATCTTCTTATTACATCTAAATTCATCTCGTTACACTTCGTTTCCTGTAAAATCAGGACATCACACCTAGAGCTCTTGATTAAATTCCTCATTACATTGCCCTTTTCACCACCACCTAGACCTCTAATGTTCCAACAAAGTAAGGTAAATTTTTTAAGAAACATAAAAACTAATAAAAACGACAATCTGGTCACTGGTTAAGTAGCTCAATGCTGTCCCAGTTCGGCCTCATCCTCAACCTCCAGTTCCTCACTTGAACCTGGATCATATGAAACGTCCGGGCCTTCTCTCTCAGGATCAGTTGATGTGTTTTGCATGCAGGCCAAAGATTCAATTCTTCTGTGATTGTTATCTTCATTTATTGCTTGGATCACCTTGTCAGTGTGCAGCCCACACCCAGAGCCCAGAGCCGAGATATGGGAGAATTCGACATTGACTTCAAAAAATCCCTCCTTGTTTTTAGATACCACTGCCTTGCGGCCTTGATCTCTCTCCTTGGCCTGTCTTGATTTAATTTGCGCGGCTGGGTTATTTTTGAAGGAAATAGGGATGCGCGGGCCCAATAGAACATCTTTGGGCTTTAATAAGGCCGGCCTAGTTCGGTTTGTAGTAGACTTCCTACCAGCCGTTGCGCCACGTGGCACGGTTTTGTTTTTTCCTTCTCTACTCAGTTTGTCTCTGTGTGCTATTTGGCTATTAGCGAGCGTGGCTGCTCCGCGTGAATTGGAAGCTTCTCCAGTCCCCCTGACTGTCCTTGGGATCAGCATCAGGTCAGGGGATGTACTTTTTGCAGGGGTCCTTTTCAGGAGTTGGACCGTAGCTGCGGTTCTCTGTGGCGCCTCATCCATAGAACCTCCCTTGAGAGCCCTTGCCAGATCCGCCACAGGTGATCCCGTGTAACACAAGATATTCTCCCCTTGTGACACGCCTAGTCGGGGGATTTCCTGTGTCACCGAAACCGTGTGCCCTTCTTGTGCCGCCGACCCCCTGAGAGATGCGTGACCCGCTGCATGCTGTAGCGGCTGTTGGTCTTGGTCCATAGGATCCGGGTTGGTGCCATGTTGGAGAGATGTGATTGCATTGACGTTATCTTTTCCGATGGCGGCGGCGAGGAAGTCTCTAACTTCCTCCAGTAGGGAAGCTGGATCTCTATCGTTGCACAGCTCTAATAGCATTGTACGCGAGACCACAAAAGGTTCCGGTTCCTCCCTGGAGCAGCTGCCGGCCAGTCTCACCGGTCTTGGCACTTTTGGAGGTGGCTTGGGAATATCTACTGCCTTGTATAGCGGTGCTCTTATCCAGTTTAGCGTGTGTATCTTTGCCTCAAATTCATAACCTAGAGCATGCATAACCACCGCTTCCGGGATTCGCTCCAATCTGTCTACTGCTACAGCCACCATACAGCTGGAAACATTTGCCGGGTCACGTGCCGGGACCGAACCTAGATATGTGCCGAGTAGGCTCATGGCTCCAGCCACCTCTTTTTCTCTAAAGAGGTGCGGTGGGATTCCCTGTAGTTCGAGAAGGACCTTGTACTCTGGCAGGACTAGTCTTCCTTCATCCATTAGGGACCAAGGCTGAAAGGTGAAGTCGGCGTCCTATAGCTCCGGGCCCGTGGCTTTGATGAAAGTCTCGGGGGCCATCCCTTCGGGTAGGATGATGAGGAAGCGCTCCTTTGAAAGGATTCCAATGGAGATTTCTGCAGCTTCAACTTGGCCGGTTCTTGTAACAAACTTCATGACATCCTCGAGGGAGAAGCCAAGCTCTATACCGTGCGTGTCAAAAACAACCGCTCTGCTCAGCCTAGCCAGTTCTTCTGTCATTTCAGGGTTGTGCTCAGCTAGCTGCCGGCATTGTGGGGCCGGCCAAGGGGTGTGTCTTCTGAAGGAGGTCATCAAAAGATCTTGGTAGGTTGTTCTTTGGTGGCTGCTGCTGGGATTTCAGCTTGTTGAACTAGTACGGCAAGGCCAGAGGGTTGAGCATCTTTCCTTTGCATCGGTTGCCCACGTGGCCATCAGACCAGCACTTACCGCACTTGAGGGGATTGCGGCAGGAAGCGGCTGTGTGTCCCGTCCGACAGCATCGGAAGCAGGGCCTGCGCCATTCAGTGTAGTTGGCTGAAGGCGGGAAGCGTAGTGGGGTTGGGCTATGGGGGGATATGTAGAATGAAGCTTGGTTTGGTGGTGGGGATGAGGGGGTGGAGAAATTAGTCATGGTGATGCTGCGGTGCTTGCTTGTGTAGGCAGGCTTAGGGTTTGGATTGGCTGTTTTGGGAGCAGTGAGGATGCGAGAGTAAGAGGGGGTGGTTTTATAAGGCTGGTAGGGAGTGATCTTAGGGTTTGTTGATGGTTGATGGGTTTGTGTTGGCCGGCGCCTGGAGACAAGTTGCCATCCTTCTTCCGCTCCTCGCTCCATCTTCTTCTCCCAAATCTTCCATCACTACATCTGTAGAAATTGAAAACTACAACTCAAAATTGTGGTATCGATAATATAATTCTTTTAGAAGATAAAACAAATGATTGAATTGGTATGAGTGATATTGTGGTCCATGTGAATTGAAACGAACATATATAATTAATTATTTTCAGGGAGGCAGATGCAAAACGAACCGGATTACCTGTTCTTTTGTGGGCAGAAAATTTCTGCCTCTAAAGTCACTAACATGTGGATCCGGAGTGAGTTTTGACATTTAAATATTGAATATAATTTTACCTCAAAACCCATGGACGCATGTGTGAGTGACTTTAGGGGCATGAATTTCGTACCCACAGAGGAACATGAGATTCGGTTCATGCAAAACTATAAGAGGATTATGATCTTCAATCATTAATTTAGCTTCCTTTTTTGCTGTCAATAAGACATAAATGACATGAGGCATTAACTTGAATCCTTCTCTTTTTAAAATTGTAAAACCAAATTAATATTGAATTTTTTTTACATTAATTTTCCATTAAATAAATTGTGTAGTTTGGAAATTGTTTGTTTACTGATAAACTCGATGAAAAATTATATGAATGTTCTTTCAATTTAGGGAAATTGTTTTTTTAATTATAACTCACAACAAGTCACAAGGGTAAGTAAATTGCTTATAACTCGTAATTCGTTCGTAACTTGCTCACTAAAAATTCACTAATAATTCGCTCGTTATCAACTCGCTCATTAACTTAATGAACTGAGCATGAGCATACCTCAACTCGCTCATTAAGAACTGAGTTACATGAAATCATGCTACATCCAATTTCAATCGGATTAAACCCAAATCCAACTTAGTACACTCAGACTCAGGCACCCAGCGACTCTAACTCAACGGATCCAAAGTTCTTTCTCCGTCTATACTCTATTACTCTCTTATACTCACAGACTCACAGTCCCGATAAGAAGATAGCTGTTTGATTTTATTAAATTTGTTTATGGACAATTTTTTGTTAAATTATATACTATTTTAGCAGGTTGGATTATGACAATTTGTTAAATTCTATCAATGTTAATTAGTTTTTGAATGATGTATTTGAAACAAAAAAACTCGAAATAAAATTCAATTTGCCTACAAGCTTGATTTCTTAACGAGTCGCTTAATAAGTACAAGTCAATTGGAGCATTTAACAAACTGAATACGAGCACATCTATCAACTTAATATTGTCTTCTCAACTCAAATCGACTCACTTATTAAGCTAATGAATCAAGCACGAGCATACTCTAACTCGCTCGAACTTGCTCATTAATCAACCCTAGTTGCAAGCAGCTAGTGAACCTGGGTCCCGGAAACTTACCGCCACCACATTCGCACGTGCATCATCTCAGAGGATACGCACTCCATCTGCCAGGTGCAAGGGGAGTGTATAACCGTACAATACTTCAAACATACATACACGCCGCATGCACCAGTTGGATTATGTGGTGGCACCACGGCACTTTATTTCAGCGAATTTTGGTTCTCTTTTTCTTAGGCTGTTGAATGCTTAAAAAAATTAAGAAACAATTCTGAGTTTGTACTTAAAAAAGATATATTATGAGTCTTGTAAGGCTATGGTAATATGCATATTACATAATGGTCCGCACTATACTCATATCTTCATTTTAAAGTCCAAACGGTTTATCTGAACCGTTTAACATTCTCTTTATATGAAAACTAATATTTGGTTTAGTGGTAAAGATAATGTTTTCCATGTGGAATGTTGCAGGTTCGAAATTTAAAAAAGATAATTATTTGTGAATATTAAATAGGTGAGTAGTTTGATCTCTAATCTTTTCTTTATATGAAAATGTAATTGCAGACCAAATTTTACATTTTTTTATAACTTTTTTTTTAAATAGATAGAAAATCACTTGATTTGACCATCCAAAATTAAGTGATTTTCTGTCTATCTAAAAAAAATAGTAATTTTTTTAAAATAATATAAAATTTGGTTTATATGTACATTTTCATATAGGAATCTGTTTAACAGTTTGGATCGACTATTTTAACTTTGAGAAAAGATATATGAATTTCTAGCCCGGGTTAATTTATCCATAATATGCATATTACTATAGCTAGCGTCACTCTTCTGAATTCATCTTCTTCTTAAATCTTAATAATAAAGATGTCACGCAGTTGGAGAATCTTCTCAGCATATTTTCAAAAGAAAATAAAAACTATCCGAAATTAAAAGACAAATTTATCTTCCTTAAAAAGAGTGGTACGCAGTAATTAAGCAGCAGCTAATAGGAGAGCGTCATCTAATTGTTGCATGTATGATGATTAGTGGGTTGTCAATATGATGTAATTGATGTTTTATTTACGGCTCTTGCTTCTCCTAATTAATGTAATCCAATCGTAATACTTTATTCCGGATTCCCATTTTGAAGAGGTGGCATTCAGCATTCTCTCTCCTCTGTAAATTTTCATCAATTTTGTACTTTCTGCGATATTTTATAACGCTATTTCTGCAACTAATTGTGCTCCGGATAGTAAAATGTGTCTCTCAGACTCGCCAGTGAGTTGAAATAGACTTCTTTGTAACAACCAATTAGTTTGCTGCGAGAACCAATCGTTGGTCAAAGTAGGAAAAATTAATTCAGTTGACTTTGCTTTCTTCAGCTCGGCGCCATTTATAAGAAATGTTTTATTCCATGCATCAAAAATTGAAGAATGGCATCCACACTCTTGAGCCGAAATTTTTATTTATACCCTAAAAAAAGAGGAAAATAGCAAATATGCCCTCGATATCAATTTTTTTTTTCAATAATACTCTGACCGCCCCATGTTTAGGCGGTCCACTCTCCCTACCAGACCGCCCCACAGTGATGCAGTTTGATATATTTTTTTTTAAATATCGCGACCTAGCCACCGCACCCCTGTTGCTCTCTCTCTCTGCCTCTGTTGCTCTGCCCAAACCCCACCAAACAGTCCCTCCCCCCGGCCCTCACCCTTCCTCTCTCTTCCTCTCTCTCTATCGCAAGGCCGCCGCCACCCACGAAGCATGAGGTTAGGTGAGGCCGGAGCACGAATCACGAAGCACAATCCGATTATTTCCGGGTAACCCGACATAACTTATTTTATTTATGTTTTGTGCCTTGCGATTGTTAGAAATTGAATTGTTAATTATCGTGTGCGGGTTGTTGATTTTTCCGACGCGATTGAAATGCTCGGATTTTTGATATTTCGTAATTGTTGCGATCGAAATTGTTAGAATATATTAAAGAATTGCCTTGCGGGTTGTTGATTTTTCTGACGCGATTCATTTTACTATTACACTCTTTTTAAAATTGTCCAAAATTAGAGTTGACAAAATTAGGGTTTAGAAATTAGAGTTTAGGGTCCAAAATATGGGTTTCTTTAAAATCTCACTAATTTTTATAAATATGTTATGTGAAAATTTTAAATCATTTAATGTATGGTAATTTTTTAGGATTTAAGGTTTTAGAAATTATTCAAAATTAGAATTTAGGGTTTAGGGTTTTAGAAATTATCCAAAATTGTATAGCAATTGTTAGGAATTGTTTACAAATTATTTATTAATTATTTATAAAGTGTCCAAAATTCTATTATTAATTTTTTTATGGTAGTTTGCATTAATAATTTTTATTAATTAATGTAAATTGTAATATTAATTTTTTTAGGGTTTAGGGTTTTAATGCATGAATTATGCCTTTTATTTTTAGGGTTTTAAAAATTTCCCGACATATTTAGAAATTGTTAGGAATTGTATAGTATCTGTAGAAATTATCCAAAATTATTAGAAATTGTTTGCAATAATAATTTTATTAATTAATGTAAATTGTAAAAATATGTTAGAAATTTAGTAACCGGCTATTTTCAAATGTAGTATAGCCAGATCTAGACGGGGACTAGGGGTGTTCAAATTGATCGGTTTATTCGATTTTAAACCGAACTGGCAAATTTCAGTTTAATTGGATCGGTTGTTCGATTTAAATGGTTCAGTTCGATTTTGGAATCTCCTAATCAGTTTGAACCGAATCAACCGGTTTAATAAAAAATGGATAGGTTTATAATGGATCGGTTAATCAAAAACCAGCTTGTGTGGTTATCAAAAATGATATCCAAATCGGTTTGAATCAAACCAACTGGTTTTGAAATGTTTATTTGTAACTTGAAATGTTTGTATTCGGTTTAACTGAACAAACTGAAGTTTAAATCGGTTTAATCGGTTCGGTTTAGATCAGTTTGGAATTTTAATTCGGTCAGTTCGGTTGGGTTTTCAAAATTCGATTCAAACAGCGGTTCGGCAAAAAAAAATTTGGTTTGACCCAAACCGACCGGTTGAACACCCCTAAATGGGGATGATCATGAGATACTTTGGAGACCGGAAAGAGTTCACATGCTCTCGCTGGAGAGGCTCCCGGTGCAGGGTATCCCTCTCATGATGCTGACACATTTAGTTCTCTTCTGTGGATCCCACGTATTAAGCACCGTGTCGCGTACGCATTTATGGAGGTACGTTGGTTTTTTATAAGTAATTTAAATAGCATTATTTAATATGACATATAGTCAGCTGCTTAAATTGAAATCATTGTTAAATGCAGGACGAAACGATGTTGACAGTGAGACATCGCACCTTGGAGATACTGTACGTCCCTCATCCATTGATGGAGCGGTGCATCATGAACCTCGGCTTGTATCAGCTAGCCATCATGCCTCAGAGTAGGATCGACCAGGCTCTCATTTGTGGTCCAGTGGAGAGATGGCGACCGGAGACTCATACATTTCACCTTCCGGTTGGGGAGATGATAGTCGCCCTAGCTAATGTGAGTGCCTTATGGGGTTTACGGATCGATGGCAATCCCATAGGCGGTGTCTCGGACCATCCAAACCTGACGAAGATGATCTGGGAGCTATTGGGGGCCGATCCAAAGGCGTTACAGAAGAAGAAGAGAGGGGAGGAGGATGAGTTCTGGTATTCTGGGTAATGTATTAGTCTAGCGTCGCTCCGCATTTACTTCTCTCAGCGTCTAATAACCCCCAATACCACTGACGAGGAGGCCATGAAGAGGTAACCATAAACATTTGGAAATTAAAATATGTTCTAAATGTTAGTTTGTAATAATCTAGAAGTCAATAATACGATAAATTTGTTATATAAAGCTTTGTTCATGAATTGAATGTTTAATCATTTTGTGTTTAATCATTTTGTTACCTTGAGTATTATTGAATTTATGAATTCATTTCGAGTTCATGACTGGAATTGTGAAACTTCATAATATAGATGATAACACTCTTAAAAGTCTCTAACCAAGTGTTACACCAAAAGGTATAGTACAAAGTTTCAGTACAGTAAACTGTACTTTTTAACCTTCAATACACTTTTCGGTTCAGACTGCAAGTATACAATCCTATCGAGTAGTATAAATTCGGGTATCGATCACAGGGACGGTTCAAGTCTACCTAAATTAAATAAAAACTAGAAGTTGGAAAATGTTGGTTTTGGTTCTTAAAGTTCCTAACAATTCAATGACAATAATTAAATGCAAGAAGGTAATAAACTTGGTTTAAATCAGATGAAAAAGGCGTTTCCAGGGTTATGACTTCATCTAAATTTTGCCTCGAGGTACCCGGTCCGTGTAGTGTCCTACACGGGCCGTGTCAGTGTACACGGGCCGTGTCAGTGTACACGGGCCGTATACTGTCGTACACGGTCCGTGTGGCCCTCGAGTGAATGCAGCAGTTATTGTTTCTTTGTGTTGTTCCTTTGTGTAGGGTTCTACTGACCAGACCTAATGTCTCTAAACCTCAACTGTTGTCTGTTGGCTTATTAACTTGGTATGGAATTGCAATATGTGCCCTCGTCGGGTTCTAGACCTCAACTGTCGTATGTTGGTCTGAATTACCTAGTTGCTTGTTTGGAATACTAAAGGTAACCTCATTCCGTCGATATGAGGAAACGTTCACCTGTCGGTTACTACTTGGTTTCACCTTTCGGATCACTAATCCTACCTCATGTACTTAGTTTGGTTAAGAGATTATAAGGGCCAAAGTACCTTCTAGATGTGATCATTCATCTAGTGGTAAACCAATAAAAATCAAATAACTTACACTAAGCAATTAAAATCAATCACAATCAAGCAAACACAAATTTCAACAAAAGAATCCAATAACTAACATGCAAAACAAAACATTCGATTACATCACAACCCTAGAAACTAAGAAATCTACTCAGACATAGTTCTAAAACAAAATAAAGAAGTAATAAGAAGATTAGCCATGACAAAACCCGAAGAATAAAGAAGATCCGTCGAAAACTTGCGTCTTTCGCTTCTCAACTTCGTCTCCAAGCTTAGCCGTCAAGACCAAACCCTAGGAAATGCTTTTCTGCCCCAGAATGTCCTCTCTGGTGCAAGAAATCTCGCTTATATACTCGTTTTGCCGACCTTCCATTAATTAGCCTTGTTTCCAAATTCTGGATTTGTTTCCAGAATTGCTTGACACGGCCCGTGTGGAATTCTACACGGACCGTGTGCCTGTGTTTCTTGAGCGGTCGAGTCAGCGGTTCTCTGTGGTCGTGTCATCGGTCGAGTCGAGGTTGACACGGCCCGTGTGGAATGTTACACGGACCGTGTAGAGACTTCTAAATTCCAGATTCCTTCTCGATTTCGCCCGATTCCTGTAGAATAAGAATAACTTGCAGCTGTACCACATTCTATATATATTCAATGAATTATAACCGAATTTATATATTAAAACACAGGTTTTGATACGAGTTTAAGGTCAAAATATAGATATGAATGCGAGATATCACCAAGGTAATTAGCAGGAACACTAATTACCGCGATAAGGTTAGTGTGTGGATTAAATGATGGTTAAGTTTTACAAACCATAGACAAAGAGTTGTCATTTTAATCACACAGATACATGTTAGAGAACATGATATTTGACAGACCCCAAATGAAACATTAAATGAAATTGTGTTTGTGTTATTAATGTTTTCATTTTAGTATTAAGTTTTAAAGTATGAGATATTCATTTTTTCTACATAAGAGATGTATATGTGTCATTGCTATCTAACGCTATCCGTAAAAAGTAGCTATAAGGGTAGTTCTTCGGTATACATAGCTTATGCGGAGGAAAAGATGGTTTATCAAAAGTACTATTGTCCCTTATATCTCAATACAAGCTATAGCATCACTGGACCCCTTCATAGAATATGATTATGTGGATCCAGTATGATTACAAGAGTAAACATATTTGATAATCTATTCAGGATCAAGAAAAGATTAAGTTTGCAAGGATGACACACACCTACCTTGAAACTAATCTGATAGCTATAAGACAAAAGAATTAACATGAAGTAAATCGTTTACTGGATCATGATATTGTACGGTACAGCATCATCTGTGTAATTGGTGTCATAATGTACTTGTCAGGTGCCACCTATGATATATAGAGGTTAAAACAGTTTTAATTCTATTTGCCAACATAACACAGATCCTATAGGGTCACACCAATAGGAAAGTAATCAGAGAAATTTTATGATTAATTATAAAGTGTTATAATTAAGAATAAAATATATTCATGGAGATCACATGCTTAAACCGAATTAAATTTATAAACGTGTATGACACGTCGTATAAATGTATCGCAAACGCAAATACAATTATTTAGAATAATTGTATATATATATTATATGGATTAAAATGTTAATTATGAATTAATATTTTGGACCAAAAGTCCAATTTGAATTTAGGCCTTAATTAAATTTAAAATTTAATTAAAAGCCTAAATTAAACTAAATTAAATTAAATGAAAATGTTTAATTAAATATATTAAACAAATGCCAAAATCAAATTTGATTTTGCATCTTCAAAACCGCCACCAATTTTGAACCGCCATACTAGGCTATATACAGGGTGGAAATGTGAGAGAAAATAAGAAATCCATTCCAAGTCCAAATCAAAGTACGAATCAGAATCCGCTTCGATTCATATCTAATGTTCTCTTCCAAATAGTGATTTGCAGAAAATATGATTATCCATATATATTCTTGCGAGAATAAAAGTTATTCTTGTGAATAGTGTTTTATCAAAAAATTCGTACTTTCGGTGAATAGTGATTTACCGAAAACTACGACTTTTCGAATATCGTTGGTATAGTATTTCTAGCAAAAGAAATACCAACTCTCTAGTAGTTCCTGGTGGATAACCGATAGAGGCACTATATTTTTGGTGCTTGCTTAACCGGGTCAGACTACATTCCAATTTGAATTTGGAAGCAAGGTAAAGAAATGTTATATTAATCTATTTAATTGCTAAATAGATTTAATCTTTTAGAAATCAATCAAAGGAGTAGATCTATAAACTGATTAAAATACAAGTAAATACGGTTTTACTACTTTGGGTATATACAGGATTAATCTGGTATGTAACTCTCAGTTATTATCCGACATACTACTTAATCTATGATCTGAAAGTGGTAAAGTTTTACTTACGGCTTTTAATCTAAGAAAAGGATTGAACAGGTATGCAACTCTCGGTAGATTATCCGACATACCACTTCAATCCTTTTGGCTTGAGTTAGAAGTAAAAATTTTGTTGTACAGTCTTTCCGCAACTTAAGCGGCATGATATTAGGGCGTTTGTGTTAGACTTATGCGGCATCGTCATGTTCATGGATTCTAGTGGTGACGTAGTCTCAATTATGTTTCTCTCTATGCTGAATGATATTGAGCGACCATCAAGGTGGAACTGGGATGGCGTTGTCATCGCCTACTTATACCGGAGCTTGTGTCATGTTTGTCTGGTAAGTCTCTACTAATATTGTAATTTTCATGCGTTTCAAATATTAGGGTTGAATAATTACCAAAATTGCACCTACTGTCCAAATTTAGGTGAAGAATAAGCAGATTGTCGGGCCACTTCTTCTCGTCCAGTAGTGGTCGTGGTAACATTTGCCGGTATGTCAGCTTGTCCAGATCAGCCTTATTTCTGGACTAGACTAGACGCCGATAGATGCCCCGCATACGGTGTCATGTGGGGTAGTCACCACACATACGAGAATACGGGCAAGGGAAAAACTGTGGGGATCTGTTATGTCCGGGGTCTGCTCTAGATGCTATACAAGAAGCACGTCACCTGGTGCCCTTATTGTGTGTTCTACGAGAACAACATTCTTCTTGATCGAGTGCCTTGTCAGTTTGGCTTGGATGCATTTGTCCCGGACTGGCCATTAATGGACGAACAACAGACCACTAAGCTGCACAAGTAAGTACCCACTACTTAATTTCATTATTTTTTTATTACTTGTTCAGTCTTACACGTTACTAATAATATATTTTAATTAATTTATATTGCAGGACTAACCACCATAAGCCCAAAGTCGACTGGAGTCAGCGTCATGCAGAGGATTACCAGAAGGCACGATACCCGCAGGATCACTTGTGGTCCCCGTCTACGGCTGATGATGTCGACTTGGGGGCTGGGCATTGGGCATTGAGATATGTCGTCTGGTACCAGAGGTGGGGCATGTCGTCGGTATATCTACATGGGCACTATGGTGAGACCCTTCGACGGAGACTCATGGGTGATACCTCCAGGACTTACTTGTCTTTCGGACCGGTCCAGGCTCGCGCGGTAAATTTAATAGAAACCAACATATTTAAAAAAATAAATGTTTATTTATGTGTTTCTCTAATAATAATGAAAAACTATTTTGTGCAGCTTTTGTCCGGTATTATAGGGGTGGCACACAGTCTAGTGTGCAAGGTGAAGACTGGTTGGAGAGCGATAGGATGTCAAATGCTCCAATACAGTCACCAGTCGTGGAGGACTCTGGTTGGGACAGGCGCCTCATTGGCATGTTGCACGACATTGGGGAGAACATCAACTAGCGTGAGATAAAGCCCACACCACGAGATCCGGATCAGCCCCGAGTCGCTATCTATAATGATGAGATGCCGCCACCTCCTGCAGGTGATTACAAGTTAAAATGAAGGTACCATACACAATCATTTCTCTTTAAAAATATATTCTTATTAAGTTATCTTCAATTCTGTAGAGGATGACTCGGGTTGGGCGTTCCACCAATGTGTGTTAAATAACAACGCATGGAGCGCTTACTACAATAAGTATGGAGTTCCGGTGCAGATTGGCGAGGTCAGTGAGTTTCTTTATTATTTAATTAACTTACTAGTTATTTGTAGATCTCCAATATGGAGTTCAAGTGCAAATTGGCGAGATCCCTGGGCGGCCGGTGCGGCGTCAGAGATGGATGTGGATGATCTCTAGGATGACGAGGAGGAGGAGGTTCACTTGATGCGTCAGTTGCCGCCCAGGGACCACCATCCACCTGCTAGGTTGGATCTCTCCAGTCATCGCCACCGTCGTCGTTTTTAGTTAGATAGATTTGTAGGATTTTATATTTGGATTGTTAGATTTTATGTTGTAGACTTACCATTTAGATTATTTAGTTTTGTTGTTTATCTAGTCGAAAAAAACCAACTTATAGCATTAAACAAAATTATAACAAATAAAACTACAATAAATATATAACATATTATAAAACATTACAACAAATAAAATTCTAATCGTCAATTATAAAAATATAACTAATTTTTTTATAAAAATTATAACAAATAAAACTACAATAAAATATTACAACAAATAAAAGTATAATCGTCAATTATAACAAATTATAACCATAAATCATTATAAAAATTGGAACTGTAAATTAAAAAATTAAAAAATGGCACAACATTAAAAAAAAAAACCAAACCGCCTCACTGTGAGGCGGTTTGGTTGGGAGAGTGGACCGTCCAAATATGGAGCAGTCAGGATATTTTTGAAAAAAAATTGATATCGAGGACATATTTGCTATTTTTCCTTTTTTTAGGGTATTAATAAAAATTACGGCCTCTTAAGCTTTCTTTCTTGTCTCTGGATTTTAATAAATGGAAAATTAATGTCCACTACTGTCTATCTACTTATCTATTATTCATTTATTCATGATCATCTAAACGCTTACACAATATTAACACCAAAAGTCTTAATAATATACAGTATAGTAGTTGTTATTATAAGGGTGTTCATCGGTTCGGTTAAAATCGAATAAAATAGGCAAATAAAACTTTTATTTAGTTTTCAAAAATATAACCGAACCAACTAAAATAAATTTATCAACCGAATTAATACCGAACCAAACAAGCAATAAACAATTTTTTAAATTTTTTTAATTTTTCTTGAGATAAATTTAAATTTTGTGTGGTTCTGTTTAACCGGTTTTAAACAAGGTTCTAAATAGTGCGCTATAGCGTTTTTGGACCATATAAGCTATGACGCTATTGCCGTGCAGTCCATGATAACGTTCTAAATAGCGTGCTATAGCACCACTATAGCGTTTTTTCAGCCGTTCCGCTATGACGCAATAAACGCTATTTAAACCTTTGGTTTTAAACTAAATCAAGCAATATACATTATGTCATATTTTTTGTTTTAGAATGATATATGTTTAGAGATGAATGTATTTTTTTGTTGATATTTTATGATTAAAAATGTGATTGTGTTGGGGATTAATTTTTGTTAACGAAATATATATTTTGTAAAGACATAATAAATTTAACATTGCGAAAAAATATTTTGTTCACTATAATAGTCAAATATTCAAATTATTTTTATTTTTATTTTCTCACAAAAATAATAATTTGATGATAATATGTTAATTATATTAGAATATTTATAGGTATTCGAATTATATCAGTATTCGTATCCGTTTGATATTTATTACTGTTTAATTCTGTATTCGTATCTGAAAAATAAAAACTGATACAAATATAATTTTATCACTATCGGATCTGTATTGGATCCGTTTACACCCTAGATACCAGAAAGATTTTGCGGTGGATCCAAACTGTTGACATGATTCTGTACGCTACGCCTCGTATCTTTCTCCTTTTCTTCTTTTTTCTTTTCAGTTCCTTTTTCCTTTTTCTTCTCCTGTGAGATAAAGCTGCCTCAAATCTTTCTGGGTTTTCTCATTAGTGTGAGTGCATTATGAATTTATGAGCATCGTTTTCAATTTCTTAGAATATGCAACTGTCATTTTCGATGGGATGGATGGTTGACACCGACACGACTTCAACTGATCCTCTCCTTTCCTAAACTTTTTTTTTTCTTTTTGTGGATTCGTTCGCTTCCAACATAAACTTAAAAAGTTCCTCACTATAATAAATCAATCCATTTTGTGCTGCTAATAGAAAGAATTGCCCTTTTTTTTGTTAGGATTTTTTTCAATCAACAATTAATTGGAAATCCAAACTAAAAAAACTAACATACTTCTTAACATGAAAATATTTGTAGCAACATTTTAACAAATTTTCCACAATTTTTGGCATTTTCATAATTTTTTTCAATGAACAATCTAAAATTGCAAAAAAAAAAAAGTTAAAAGGTAATTATCATTTCATGAACCACACGTAATGGTATTATCACGACGTGACTAAACGTAATGAGTCTTTGTCTTATTCATAATTTTTGACATTGTCAAGCCACATCAGATAAATTTTTTTTTTTTATGATATCAAATCATGTGCCTGAATCACGACATATTTATCACATCACGTGAAGGCATATCATGTATTTATAACGCTATCAAGGAGATATAATAACATATGAACACATCTTTTATTTCCTCTGAATGTCCTTCTTCTATTTTTTTACTATATATTTTGTGATTTATATTACTTATTGACACTTTTAGTATTTACTTGTAGTTTAAATATCATTAAAAACATGGTAGAATTATTTTTTTTCTATTAATATTTTAGTCCATTATATATAAATTTTACATAATCCTTACTCCCAGAACACTAATGGGTAGAATGAGATGTTTTAACCCAATACGATCGAATTTAAAAAATAATATTCTATAATTCAATAGGCATAGAAATATATAATTTTAACTCGTCCAAGAGTTATTCTATCTCTACCCAACACTTAATACTTGCAAAGAATACTTAAAAATATTGGTTCCTAATTCGTAATTCCTATTGGAATAGCAGCAACTGTAAATTGTAGCCTCCAGTGTAACACTAATGGAGAGAGTCAATGGTTGATCGTCGCGTACTTTTAACTTTTAAGAAGACGGCGAATAAAATTTGTAGTTTAATATCATGAGCCGATGAGAGCAGAGCAGTTGGTTCAAATATATAACGCCATCGACTGACTAATTAATTAGAACAATTGTATGATATTGATACATGCGCGGTAGGTAAACGTAAATCTACTTCATGAAGAGATAAGTTGACATGTCCTATATATAATCTGGATGTTATCATGATTAGATTAAAACATGTGATATATTATCCCCATGTAAATTAACATAATTTTATATTTTAATTTGGTGTAAATTAACATATATAATATGAATCTTACGATCAGGGGCGGACCTATGAAGGCCCAGGGGTAGGCAAGTGTCTACCCCTGGATTTAATTTTTTTTTTAAATCCAGTGTATTTTTATTCCTGTACCTATCCTTGGTCCAATACTGTGCCTACTCCTGGCTCAGAATAATAGATTTGTTGCTCTAATTTATTCATTGGCCAAGTCCGCTGCTTCGATTAATTCATTGTGCCTACTCCTGATCAAATTCCTGAGTCCGCTCCTGCTTACGATACTGACTAAGTAACGTATTCGCCAATCGCCACTAGCAGTGCATAGTGCATATATATGTAGTGTTACTATGTCTTAGGCCCACTCTTACATGGTATACAGTGGCGCCACTTAATTTCTTTTTGCATATTTATCTGAGACTTCCAGTTCCAGGGAGAAGTTGCTCAAATTGATTTATTCGGGAAAAAGAAACCCTTTAATATTGATCAAGCCCATTATTAGCCCAGTCCTGAAATGTAAATTATTGGGTCCAAGTGTTGAGAATAGTGAAATACCTACTAAGGTGTAAAGAAGCCGGCCCAGAAAATATGACAGTTCGTTCGGCTGTGTTCATCTACTCTATATTTTTTAATAATTTGGAACACTAGACCTTTTATTTTTTTTCAAAAGAGAGAGAAGAAGAATCATCTGGAGGGAAATATGGCATCATTTCTGCAACCCCTGTTGACGTTGTCATTGGAGGCTTCTTAATAATAAAACAAAATGCACGCTAGTTCTGCTAATAATTTTGTCATGTTTCAAGCCGTGTAACCTGGGCTGAACAGCAGTCAAAATTGGGAACATTCACTTCAGATATACTATTGTTCTTAGAGGAGGGATCCAATTACATCTTTTTTGGTGACACATCATGACACCGTTTTTTTTATAGGTCAATTTTGCGATTTCAAAATTCAAACAGTCGATCCAAACCGTTCAACATGATCACCATATTAAAATGTGCTAGGAGATCAAATTTTACATTTTTTTTGAATTTTTTTACTATTTATTAAGTTGGTTACAAAATCGTTGTTTTTCAATGGTCTGAAAACAACGATTTTGTAACCATCTTAATAAATAGTAAAAAAATTCAAAAAAATGTAAAATTTGATCTCCAAGCACATTTTAATATATCCATCATGTTGAACGGTTTGGATCGACTATTTGGACTTTGAAAATGGTAGGTGTCAAAGTGTGTCACCAAAAAAGGTGTAATCCGATCCCTCCTCTTGTTCTTATATGTATGTGTCGATCAATTCTTCAACAGATTTGCTAAATAAATGCATGAAATTGCTAAACAAAGTTTGGGATTTTATTCTTAAAAAATGGGACAATAAATTACAAAGTTGGCATAGTAATCTTATTTCAATTGGAGGCAGAAAAACTCTAATCAATGCTGCCCTTTTCTCGATACCCATGTATGGCTTGTCAATTTTCAAATTTCCAAAAGAGATTCTTAAACAAATGGATAGAAAACGAAGGCAATTTCTTTGGCAAGAATATGGGAATAATAGAAAAGGATATGCATTGATTAAATGGGACAAAATTTGTGAACTCAAAGAAAATGGAGGATAGGTATCTTAGATATAGATCAAATGAATACTGTATTACTAGCTAAATGGTTATGAAAATTTGAAGACCCTTGTTGTCAAAGTATGTGAAAACAAGTCTTACAATTAAATTACATGACTGACCACCCTATCTCTCATTCCCACTTCTGGCCAGTCTTGATGCAATTGCAAAACCTGATAGATATTGGGATTACTTACCAACCTAGTTCCCAGAGTATGGTGGAATTCTGGACAGACATATGGATAGGAGATTGTCCTTTGTCCATTACATACCATTTCCTTTTTATTTATGCTCTAATCAGAATATCACTTTGGCTGATGTTCTCTTCTCAAGGATTAGCAGTTTCCTTTACTAGAACTTTGACAAAGGTGAATAGATATGAGTGGGCTGAAGTATTGAAAATTGTACACATTTTTCAACCAGATCATGAAGAGGATACACTGCACTGGAAATGGGATTCAAAATGGGTATGTACTGTGAAATTCTTGTATCAATTTTTGAATTTTGGAGAAATTAAAGAGCTATATGCTCTAACATGGTGGACTGTCAAAACCCCTCCAAAAATTCAAGTATTCATGTGGCTGTTAACTAAAAAGAAAACCCTCACCAAATCAAACTTAGCTAAGAAAGGATGGGTATGGGATACCACTTGCCATTTTTGTAGGCAAAAGGAAATACCTGACCACTTGTTTGTCAATGTCCAAGAACTAGACAAGTTTGGTTTTGGATGAGAGAATGTCAAAACCTCATTGAACACTGCACTCTCTTGATGATGTTTTAGATTTTACTTATTGCCTTTCTAAACAGGAGAGGAATTGCTTTCTTACCATGTTCAGTGCCGTTGCTTGGACTATTTGGTTGTTAAGGAACAAAATTTGCTTTACCCAACATATATGTGATTATGTTAAAACTACTGTTATTCATATCATTAATTGGATTACTGTTTGGACAGGTAAAACTGAAGTCATAGAAGGACCATATGAAGCACAACAGAAGTGGCTGCCAGTTGATACCTCACACATTCCTCTACAAAAGCTGGAGCATGAGCAGGTGCTGGTGGAATCTGCTAATACTGAAGACTCGCTCTAAATGCACTGCTAGTTGATGTATTACTTTTTATCAGCGTTGTAAAAAATGTCTGTTTAGGCCGATTAATTGACCGATTAGTCATTGGTGGTGACCAAACTGTCATGGATTATTCCAACTAATTGGCCGATTATTCTTAATTATTACCGATTAATCACTTGACGGTACCCTGTCCGTCCGACAACCGCATACCATTATTTACAACACTGCTTTTTATCTCTACTAAAAAACATTTAGCTTTAACTCTTTTGATTTAGTGATCGTAAGACTTCTTTTGTTGTTGTTTTGAATTGCTTTTGACTTAGTTGCTAGGAGAACGTTTTATTGGATCAGACAACATCCGTTGGTCTGATTTGTTGGGAAACTTGTAATTTAAAACAATTTCATATCAATGAAACGGGCCTATGCCTCTTTTATAAATAAAATGCATGAATTTTGGTAGATAATGAATGAAAAGTTGAGAATAGTCACCAGCTTTGGGGGAGTGGATGACCATTTCGCCGTATTATTCAAAGTCTAGATTGCCGATTTTTTTTATTAATATCCATCATTAAATAAAAAATTATAGAAATATCCATGATTTTTCGGTAATTTAAAAAATGCCCAAACCGCTAAGATTCCTGGCAGTTGAGAAGGTTTCAGAGCCGCCAGGAATCCTGACGACTGGTTTCTTTTTAGAACCGTCAGGGGTCTGTGATTTAATTTGTTTTGTTATTGCAAAGAGGCTATATAAGACTTGTTCCTCTCTCCTCCCACTCACAATTCACTCAAACCCAACAGAAGAGAAAAAGAGGAAGAGGAAGAGGAAGAGGCGATTTCTGGGGCAATTTTTGGGTAATGTTTTTTAATTGAATTATTTAAATTAGTAATGGGAAGTTTAAGAAAGATGGAGATGGGGCATATTACACCAAAGATCCACAATATTCATTCAGGGTTACTGATGAAACCACAATTTACGACTTGAAGTCTCTGGTTTATGCTCACACTAGATATGACCCAAACAAGTGGAACATAGAATTGGTAACCCTCTTTACGTAGAGTTTTGGCCAGAACTTCCAACCCTTGGATCAGATCCAGAGTTATGTTGCGCCAAATTATATACCAAACCCAGAGTTCTGGTTGAGTTTAGGCAGAACTTCTAACTCCTGGATCAGACTCAGAGTTATGTTGCCCCATTTCCATCTTTTTTAAACTGCCCCATTTTCCAACGAATTGATAACTGCGTAAGGGTCTAAACAAGAAAAGTGAATTATTCATTTTGACTATGGAATCTATGATAAAAATTGAATTAAAGATACTATTAGACGGTCTAAAGTTCAAATAAAATATAGATAATCCGAGTGCCTATAAAATGAAAGAATTTAAGAGTCTGATTGAATTAATGGGGATTATATCTAATACCCCATCAAAATTCCAAAGGAGCATAAATAGTCAAATTCTTAAAATTCAAACGGAGTTAGAATGACAATGAATAAGTTTTATTATGGAAATGATATCAAACAATTATCAAATCATAATAGAAATAACGAGTTAGAAATAAAAAATAACAAGATGGGACTACTTGAGTGATAACTAACAATAATCCATTTGGAATCCTATCGAGGAAAATTTCTTAGGAAAATTTGGAGAAAATATTTAAGACTAATTAAGTGAGAAGTAAATCAAAACTTCTTTAAAGAATCAATAGTTACACAGATTCGTGCACGAGAAATGAATTTTCAAATTGGATATTGGATTATGACCAAGATTGAATTAACGAGAGATAATATTGTTAACTATCAGTCAAAAATTCAAATAAAATATAGAAAATCAAACTTTTAGGAAATGATCATGATTCGAGTCAAATTGAATCGATTTAAATAAAATGTCTTAGAGATAGCTAAGACATGATCAATCTATTTCAAATTATTTTAGGTAAATAGAATCAAAATCCATGAAGAATGCAGTTCAGCAACCACCCACTGACGCAGGTGCTGAAGCTCCCGTTGCGTTGGTACTAATTGTAGGAATGGACTCTGCTGCTTTTCTTAGAGAAAAACAGGGTCATGCTTTTCCGATCCAGCCATTCAAATTTGTTGAGATTTGTGCATGAAAAAGTTTCTTTATCGAGATACGTAAATGAAAATTTTTGAATGGTTGGGATCGGAAAAGCAGAATCCTGCTTTTTTCTAAGAAAAGCAGCAGAGTCGGATCCCTAGTTGTAAGACTTCTATTTTTAAACAGGTGGGAATGTTTTATTTTAATCAATACGAACCAACTTAATTTTTGTAACTTTAAAATTAATTTGATATAATTAATTATTTAATTTGAGTAGAACTAAGGTGCTCTTAAGCTCACCAAGCCCTTTGTGAGCTTAACTCAGAAACCTATCAATCCGACCTCAAACGACATTTTCAAACCGTTAGATGTTCAATCTATATTAAAATGTGCTTGGAGACCAAATTTTTCATTTTTTGGAATTTTTTTACTATTTATTAAGCCGGTTTGAAAATCGCTGTTTTTATTAAAATTCTGCACCATTGGAAAACAGTGGTTTTCAAACCGGCTTAATAAATAGTAAAAAAATTTCAAAAAATGTAAAATTTGGTCTCCAAGCACATTTTAATATAGATTGAACATCTAACGGTTTGGAAATGTCGTTTGAAGTTGGATTGATAGTTTTTTGAGTTAAGCTCACGGTTTGGCTTGGTGAGCTTAAGAGCACCTTAGTTCTACTCATTTAATTTTATTAAGTTAAGGATCAAAATTCATTCGTTTCCAAAAAAAAAAAAAAAACCACCCTAGTAAAGGCGCACTGGTCCTATATATATGTCAACAACCTTTTTCTGGCATATACTTAATGATCCATATCCGCTACTCATTACAAAGACTGGAGATTTTACATGCGTAGTTCAACCCATTTGAAGTTCAACAAAGCGTGTCATTTTCAAGACTGCATGATTCATTTAACATTCAAATTTATAGATTAAAATGGAAACAAATGCCATTTTCAAGACTGCATGATTCATTTAACATTATACACACTACAACTACTTTTTGAACTAATTGATCAGGTCGCTAGCATTGAAAAAAGAAATTTCAAATTTCTACTCTAACAAAGGATAAAACAATAACACATTGTGAGAAGATTTTTTTTTGGTAGTATAGTTCTAATCAGTGTTTTTAAATGCAGTCGCATGAACCGCATATGCGTCTGCTGTCGTGTTCAGAATGTCATACAGTCTGATATATGCGGATCTAAAATATGTTGTCATGCAGATGCATAAATACTTCATGAAGTATGCAAGTGAATTCATGACATGTAGGAATGTGGTAGAGAGCACAAACCTAGACAATCCTTATAATATATATTAGTTTTATTTTTCTTATCTATATTTCTTTAACAACGCATAGTAAAATCACATATGCAGTATGCAAATGACTTTCCATATGCATGAACAAAATCGCATTTTAAATCACTGGTTCTAATTATCTGGTACCTTGAATAAAGAGCGTCTGTGACGTCGGCTCTTCTTGGTTTTCTTACAATACTCTGTATGGTTGATAATGTAACCATATTTTAATATGTATTAAGTATAGCAAGTAATATAATAGTTTTTTATTTGAGTAAAGATTGAAAGTAAGCCATTTAACTATTTAATATTTATAAAAAAAATCAATTCGTATTCCGAACCTACGACCTCTAATTTTGTTTTACGTAGCAATCATAAATTTGTAAATAACAAAATATAATATTTTTACGTATTAAGATATTCAAATTTATAAAAAAAAAATCGTAAATAATTCTCTCGTGTACGTACAAAATAATTAATATCAAATAGACCATAGCAATATTATTTAAAGTTTATTATTATGATGTTCATAAGTTCTGAATTGTTATGATTGGTCCTACCTTTAATATCCATAAAATTAATATTTTCATCTTCTTTTAACGTCATTTACATTACAAATAAGATGAATATAGTCATGCAAGTAACATATGTGACAAGAATATTAATATCATTATCACGGCATTACATACTAATTAATTGAGTACCAACAACTCACCATCATAAATTTATTAAAAATAAATATTTATATACATTTTACTATATCATCATGACATAAGTATAAATGTGAAATTTCATTCATATTTGTAAGCATTAATTTTAAGCCAGTTTTTAATCAAATTTGTAATAAAAAATGCCAGTCATTTTTTAAGAAGAATTCGGGTAATATACATTTGTTTCTTTGTGAAGATAAAATCAACTTAGAAGTGAGAGCAAGAACAACCTAAGTTCATATATTTGTATATCTTTCTGTTCCGTTGGTGCCCTTAATGGTGACCCTCTCGAAGAAAATTTTTCCCAAGTAAAACACCTATCAGTTAACAAAGAAATCTACAGCCAATCATAGTAACAAGCTACGCGTTTTATTCGCGTTTAATTCGCGAATAAAATGTTTTTAGAGTGTTTCCGAACCGAATGGCATATTATTCGTTGACCGAATAAAACGCGAATTTTACGAATTGTACGAATTATTTGCGTTTTTCTGACGTTTTTCTCGCGCACAGTTGCTGGGAGGATTCTTTTTCTTATAGCACCCACGTGAACTAGTCTACTCTACTTTGCACTCATATGGCCACTACTTTTTGACTGTATTGATTTTCTGTGGCAAATAGAAGCAGTATTTTGTATAGTAAATCATCGGTGATGAATTAAATATGCACTGAGGTCTCGTATTGTAATTCCGAATCATTCCTGAATTATATCCGAATTATTCTCAAATCACAAATTTTTGATCCTACTGAACCGAACTCGAATTATTCATTTGTTACTATGCAGCCAATATGCCAAGTGAATGACTGCACCGAAGTTGGCATACAAAATAGCGGCGACACGACTACCTCCCCCCAATTCCGGCGAATTCAATGGCGAAATGATCTATCGAATCTCTATCTTATCGAAGCAAACATAAATTCCCTCTCTCATGTCTCATCCCGCTGATTAAAAACTCATTTTATGCCGCAAGCATTCCTTGGACGCGAATATCTTATGCAGGCCGAGCATAATTGGCCGTTGCATTTATTATTAAATGAAGTGCAAACCATCTGGGGCCTGTTCTGACTTCTGACTTGTAAGGCGTAAGGCCGCATCTGAATTTGAAGTCTAGTAACTCGCCACATGAAAGACTGTTCTGTTTAGGTTTCAGTGTATCCGAGTTATCTATCAGAGGACGTCAATGGCAGTACCTGGCCCAGTTCCGTAGATCTGCTCCCACGGAAGAATAGTAAATTAGTAATTCCCTATTTCATCGTGTTTTCTTTTATATATTTACCTATGCCGTAGTCCGTAGACATGACCAGACCTGGTAACTTGGTAAGTAAATAACTGTCACACTCTTAGTTCACACTAGACTAGAGTTCCAGTGGGTAGCGGAAACTCTCCTTTTAATTATTGCACCGCGTCGGATCCATTTGTAACCGGAGACGAAGTGTGCTTGGGAGAGACTCGAATTGCTAAACACAGTCAGATCTCGCCTCCTCTTTGTTTTAATCTCTGTCGGCAGTGTTTTCAGGCATTGAGAGAAATATCAAACGAAAGGAAGTGGTCATTTTTGGTGGTTTCTCCTTTTCGGTCGAATTCATATTTGTGCCACCTTCTCTTCTTCAGTTGATTTGTTCTTCCCAAATCCCAATTCCAACCTATTACATTCGATACGTGCTTTGGTGAGCTCCACCAAAAGCAATCTGTTTTACCAATTTCTTCATCAGACAGCTAATAGTGGCTAAAGACTCATCCTTGATTAATCCTATTCCAAACCAATGTCAAGACCCCTATACCGTGGCTTTTCTGGGGGTGGCCGATCCAGCAGCGGCAGCTTAAGTAGTAGCGGGCTTGACCCGTTTGACCCGGTGGACGACAAAGGCAAAGAAGTTCAAGACAATGGATTTGGGCACGAGCTATCAAACATTGCTGGGATCAGAAAAATGCGCAAAGATTTAGCCATTTTCCTTTTCAAGCTGGGCATTGCTGTAATTATGATAATAGCCCTTGCTGGTTCTCTCTCCTGGGCTATCTCCATCTCTACCTCTTCAAAGGGAACCACCTACCATGGCTATCGTCGGCTACAAGAGCAGCTTATTGCAGATCTGTTGGATTTTGGCGAGCCTTCTCTAGGCATTTCAAAATCCAAGGAAGTAGAATTCTGTGCGCCTCAGTTTGAAAATTACGTCCCTTGTTATTATAACATATCAGAGAGTGCTGATTTGATAGATACAGAGGTAAATTTTCAACATGAAAGAGCATGCATTAGAGGCTCTGCAGTTAATTGCTTGATTCTACCACCCCGCAATTATAGGATCCCGCTGAGGTGGCCGAGCGGGAAGGATTTTATCTGGAAGGAGAATGTGAAGATCACCGGGCAAGAGTTTTCATCTGGTAGCTTAACTAAGAGGCAAGTAAAAAACATAGAAATTTGTTTGCAAATTCCTAATTAACATTTAACTGTATTTTCATTCTACATTTAATCCTTACCTGCATGTAGTAGTTGCCGCAAGAGTAGCCAATTGTTAAATTAATGGTCAAACCAATAGAAAAGTTGCATTACTACATTTGTAATTTCAAGTTGAATCAGTCAAGCTACTCAAAGCCTTGTAAGGTTTCTGCAGACATTAGAATAAAGGGCAAATTATTCTAAAACTGCTGCTGATTTGACATTCTTTTTCTTTTCTTTCTTTTTAGTTACGAAGAGTGTTAGAGTGCTATTGGTTTCCATTTAAATCATTTTAAGAAACCTATAGCTCATTTAGGAAAAACCAAAAAAAGTATAAACCTAACTAACAAGGTATCTGTACCTAACATTCATCCAGATTAATCCTGCTATTAGTTTTCAAAATTAATAATTAATACCACTTACTGGTGGACCCGGAAGGCCTAAAGCTAATTGGATTACATTGCTCTCTCTAAGGAAAATAGGAGGGGCCAATTTGGCTAACTTATATTTGAATAATCTTATTTCATACTATCGAGCTAACGGCTGAATTATCCACATAACCTTGAAATTGTCTCGACCAGGTTGTGACATGAGAAATCTTGGGTGTTTCTTTTGCGCAAATACTGCAATTTTGGTGTAGCTTGCACATATTGGGTTGTTGTGTAAACAGGTTTTGTTTTGTAGGATGATGGTCGAAGAAGAGCAGATCTCTTTTCGCTCAGATTCACTAATGGTTGATGGTGTAGAGGATTACTCACATCAGATTGCAGAGATGATTGGGCTGAGAAATGAGTCTAATTTTAACGAGGCTGGGGTTAGTAAAATTGTTTGTTTTAACTTACTATATCTGTTAATTCCTAAATTTCTTGCATTTTTTACATTAATTTCTGGGATAGAATGAGGCGTACTTGCTAATTTTCTTTAATTTGTGAGAATTTTGCAATAATTCCAGGTTTGGTTTGGTAAGTTGAGACTGAGAATGGAAATTGAGCGAGGAATAAAGAAAGAGAGAAAAGGATAGGAAAGAGAATGGATAGAAAAGAGAATGGATAGGATAGATGTTTTAAAAATTACTCCGCATAATCATTTTTAAAATGATTAGAGCATATATGGGTGATCAACTCTTTACTGGTTGAAGAAAGAAACTACAAACACTAATTTAATTTAAATTACTGTGCATAATCATTTATACATGATTAACTACATATATAGGCCAAGAAAGAAAGTGCAAACAGTTACTTAATTAAATCTGTAAAAACGACTGAAAGGCTGTGATTGGCCAACTCAAGCAATGTGGAGCCCAATCCTAATGAATTCTTGTCTCCTCTCTTTGCGCGTCATATCGTGTCTCGGGCTATTTGTTTCCTTCCGCTCGTTTTCCTAGTCAATCAGTGGAACATACGAGTCTATGTTGTCATCTTCAATTCCTCTTAATTCTTCAACAGTAACTTGGCCCATCTTGTGCGGGGCAAGACTTAGCCCACCCTTCTTCTACCAATTTCTTTGACTTTGTCAAAATTGAGAAATCTCAAGGAAACTCTCAAATTAACCATGCCATCACCTGACAATTTCTGAGAACAAAAGTAATACTAATGCCACCTGAATATTTTATGACTGATGTTTTTCTTTCCTTAAGTTGTTAATTTTAATATTCCTAAAGTTGCGGGTGTAAACAGAATGTTCTGTTCAATTCATGTCTGTATCTGCATAATTATCTGTAAAAAAATTAATTTATTTGTATATATGCGGATATGGATACAAATAATAATTAGGCAATGTAAAAATGATGGATACGGATGTAAATAATTTATGTTCCCTTAAAAAGATGCAGATATCCAAATTATCCTAATTTGCATCTGCCTATTTGAACTCCTAGTTTTTTTTTTTTTTGTGGAGTTGAACAACTTCTCATGTGTATATATACTTGTTAGCAATTATGAATATTAAATATTATATGAAGGTTTGTTAACAATTTTGTATCATTTAATCTGTAAATTATTAATAATCTGCTAATATCGATATCCAATCCATATCCTCTTAGTGAAATTTGGATACAGTTATGGTTTTAGCATTTCTGCTACTTGCGTGTTCCATGTACTTTCTGTGTATGCCCCTACTTGGAGCTCAGTTTAGCCTATTATATTATCACAACTCAAATGTTCAATATTGCATGGACACATGAATATCATACTTGTGGTTTACCAGTATTGGACATGACCTGTTTGGTACCAGCCTTTTATATCCATTAAATGTTTTTAATTGGTTTTGGCTAGATTATAAAGCCTTGTCTAAAATTAAACCCAACAACATTAATGAACCAAAATTTTATATTTCAATCAATTACGAGTCGATACTGCTACCATAACAGCACTGAGCATTACTAAAAACCCTCATATAAATGAAATTAAAGTCCTGAAAGTTTTGAATTTTGGATGATTTATGTTGTTTCTTTTGGCTCAGGTACGCACTGTGCTTGACATAGGTTGTGGATTTGGCAGCTTTGGAGCCCATTTGTTTTCGAGACAGGTGCTGACAATGTGCATCGCAGATTATGAGGGATCAGGGAGCCAAGTGCAACTAACCCTAGAGAGAGGCATGCCTGCCATGATCAGCTCTTTCAGCAAAACCCAACTTCCTTACCCGTACCTTTCATTTGACATGATCCACTGTGCTAAATGTGAGGTCCAATGGGACAAAAATGGTATGTTGAAATTTCCATGGCAAAAGGTTGTGTTACTTCTAGTTTTGAAGTTAGGAGAAGGATTATCATTATACTAAAAAGGGTGTTTTGGAGTTTCACAGGGGGTAGCATGCGGTATAGTTTGCAGTTATGCATGACATGCTGCTGCTTTTTTGTAGGAACACACTATTATTAATGCTTAAGTTGTGGATTAAAGCCTAATTAGTTTGAGCGGTTGGTAATAGTGTGCTACCAAGTTGTTGGCACTTTTTCCAAGATTATACAGAGAGGACAATAGAGAACAAAGGACACAATGATAATATTCTCATAATGAGCTAAGATTGTAAATTGGGTTACTAAAAGTTAAAAAAAAAAAATCATTTATATGGATTGCACCATTTACCCCTACGGATCAAATTATTGTATGTCTCATCCAAAGCAAATATGTTTAGTGTGCCCCTCTAAAACATGAGAAGTATCATGTACCTCTGTACCTCTGTACCTCTCCTGATTTCTGTCAATTACTCAAACTGAAGTCTTGCAATTTATGGAAACAGAAGTAGCAAGGAAGAGAGGTAGTTTGCACATATCTTAGAAAAAATAGAGAGAGATGGCTAGTTAATATATTTTTGTTGTATAGTAGGGGGCATGCATGATTCTTAATTCTGAAATATTTACAAGCTGTATAACAAATTACCTCTACAATCTTATATGTTATTTCAGATGGAATTTTCGTGGTGGAGGTAGACAGGCTTTTGAGGCCAGGAGGGTACTTTGTCTGGACATCTCCCTTGAACACACACAGATTGCTGCGTGAGAAAGAGAATCAGAAAAAATGGTTAGCCATAAAAGATTTTACTGAAAGCATCTGCTGGGAGTTGTTGTCTCAACAAGAGGAAACCGTTGTTTGGAAGAAGACAAGCAACAAAAAGTGTTACAGCTCGAAGTAAGATCTAATTGTACAGGCCTCGTCAATGGATTTTGTTTGCAACAGAATTTTTTTTTGCTATATTTTTAGGATAAGACTAAAATGTTTTGAAGATTTGCAATTGGATACCTACCAGTTTTAGATATTTGGAAATTATACCTGACCTATAAGTCTGTTAGGAAAGTATATTCCACAAGTGCTCATACCTTTGCCTATACTAGCAATATGCCCCTTTCCTCGATACCCAAATTAAGTTTAGATCAAACAAAGGATTTTTCCTGAGGAGTTTTTAAGTTTATATGTGCATGCATGAAAGAGAGTTTGTTGCATCAAAATTACAAATCAGGATACTACAGTCATTATTTTTTTTTGAAGGAAAGAACTTAAATTTTGTTTAATGGATGGGTTTTAATTTCTAATGACCCAAAAATATTGCAACCTGCAAACAAACTTTTCTGCACTTATTTGAGCACTGTACTCTCCATTGATTAGGGTAATAAAATTGTTGATGAAATTGTTAACTATTAATTTATCCCTAACTATTAATTCAAGTTTTGAGTGAATTGATTATATAGCAAATATTAAATTAAAAAGTTGGCAAGATCAATATATATATAATGTTTACAACTTTATTGTCCAGAACCTTTGTTTTAGTAATTTCACCTCTTAGTCCTGTTTGGTAATATTTCTTCAGGAAAAAGAGCCCCCAAATATGCGGCAGGAACCATGATATCGAATCACCATATTACCAACCTCTTAATCCATGCATAGCTGGTACAAGGAGTCAACGGTGGGTCCCAATTGAGTCCCGAACGCCATGGCCTCTGCAATCTAGACCTAACTCTACTGAACTCGATGTACTCGGTAAAGGCTTACACCTGCAAATCAATAAAGTAGTGAGAATCATTGGGCCAGTTTGTTACGAGTTACACCTAATATTTTACTGTGCAGCTTTTTTACTGTTATGTGTACCAATTTTACTTTATTTGCACAATAAACCATACATATTTTTAACACTTTATCGAAGATCCAACATTTCTCGAGATAAGCAAACCGAACCTTCAATCATCGTAAAGGAAAAGGTAATGCTGTCAAAATGTTGATAACTTTCCATTTATATCTAAAGGAGTGCGCCTGGAAGATTTTATGGAAGATTCATCGAATTGGAATTCGGTAGTCAGAAATTACTGGTCTCTCCTCTCCCCTCTCATCTTCTCAGATCACCCAAAGAGACCTGGTGACGAGGACCCGCAACCACCATTCAACATGCTGAGAAATGTGCTCGACATGAATGCCAGGTTTGGTGGGTTCAATGCAGCCTTATTGGATGAAGGTAAATCTGTTTGGGTCATGAACGTTGTTCCCACGTCCAGTCCCAACTACCTACCCCTCATCTTTGATCGTGGTTTCATTGGTCTTCAGCATGATTGGTATACCATTCTTTTTTTTTTCCCTTGAATTATATTCTTAATTAAAAGAATCAGACGGGAATTTTTTTTTATTTGTGTAATAAAACGCTAATAGTGAAGTTAATGCAATTTTATAGGTGTGAAGCATTTCCATCCTATCCAAGAGCATACGACATGGTGCATGCTGAGGGTTTGCTTTCTCTTGAGAGGCACATGAAAGGGAAGTGCTCTATACTTGACATATTCCTAGAAGTTGATCGCATCTTACGTCCTGAGGTACAATAAAGAGAAGTTTTATTATACCCCTACAAAGCCTCAGACTCAAGAGAGTCAGACTATTTACCCTTGCTAGAAAGAAAAATGCCTCTATACTCTCCAAAACATACAAAACAATGAATGCATCCTTTCTGTCCTAATTTTTCGAAAATGCTATTTACCTTTCTTTTCTTGACTCTCATAAAGATGCATGATTATGCAGTGAGGGAGTGAGGGATCTTGGATACGAATTTTGTTATTGCTTTGTACTGGTAGTAGTGATATTTCCATGTTTTTTTGTAGTATGATATTTCTGCTTTTCTACGGTTATAGCCTTGTAGGTTACATCTTGAGATTCTGCAGGAGTATTTGCGAAATTGTCACTGTCCAACATTATAATAATGTTTAGCAAATATGACATTCGATTTTGCAATTTAAGGCTTCGCCTTTTGATGTGATGCAGGGGTGGATAATAGTTCGTGACACTGCATCTCTTATTGAGTCGGCCCGATTGGTAGGCACAAAATTGAAATGGGATGCACGTGTTGTAGAACTTGATACCAGTACTGATGAGAAGCTACTGGTCTGTCAGAAGCCCTTTTTCAAGAAGCAGCAACCGTAGATACACCGGAAGTTATATAGTTTACATGTTGTATTAAATTATTCTTTTTTATTTTTTCAATGTTATGTGAAAGCAAAGGTATTTATTTGGCAAGTTAAATGTTCTGCTCTGGCTGAACCGCAAGGTTTCGCTAGTTTGTGTAATTAGGGAAACAAACTGTAGGGCCCCTGAATCGGTTTAGAGTTTATTCATGTATTGAAGTTGAAGAATACAAAAATGAGTATATCTAAAATTTTGTATTATCGGAAGGAATTGTGAAATGAGCTGGCTAATGCGCCGTGCGGATTATTCTTCACTTTATTTTCTTTTTCTTTTTTAAACCTTTACGAGTAGTCAGACTTCCATACTATAATACATAATGAAAATTAATCATATAAAATTTTCATATTAAAAATGGAGTCAATTTTCAGTACTAAGATAATTTACTCTAAATTATATAGTGATCTCATTCATATATGCTCCATCCGTCTCTAAGTAGGACAGACAATGGATATTTATTATCCAATATTTTTTTTGTGAGTAAAGATTAGAGGTCAAACTATCTAACTATTTAATGTCCATAAAAAATTTCTCCATCTGAATTTCGAATCTGCAACCTCCTACACAGAGAGCATTGCTTTTGTCACTAGAACAATGTTAGTTCTTTTATAATCCACTAATTTGATTTGAATCCTCATAAATATTTGATTAAACAAAATATTGAAGTCAGATTAGGATCGACATAAATACTTGATTAACATTAAGCAATGTGCCAGATAATTTGATTTGAATCTCAAATATTTGATTAACCAAAATAACAAAAAAAATCTAGTACTCAAATTATAATATGTATTTTTTTATAGTTTGGTTGGCGTGTGATGTGTATTTTGAGTATAGGATTTGATGGTCTATTTCGTACACTTTTTGTTTTAAATTTATAGAACCCTAAATACGCAAAGTTAGATTGAATTGCAAGCGCACAATCTACCTTTGTAGTAATTATGGGTGTCAATCCAAACTTGGGTCATCTCATCTATTATCCCTAAGGTTATTCATGTACATAATTTGGCCTTATCTATATCATAACACCCTTGAAGTCAAGAGGTTGTCAATCTCCGCAAGGTGTGGTTTCAAAAACACAAATCATGCATTACTCACAAATATATAAAGCAAGAACTAAACATCAATTCAAAACAATAATCATAAAGCGAACATCCAAGTAAATAAATTAACACAAGTTCATGATACAACCTAAGCCTCTCATGGGTGCAATAACAAAAACATCCATGATAAAGAACAAGTAAATAACACAAATAAAATGAGTAAATAACAAAGGGAAATAGAATACACCAATTCCTAAGCTACGCCTCAGTTCTTCTTTGTAGAATCTTCTTGAAAGTCGCCAAGTCCGCCTACGCTTCGCCACCTTGAATTCACTTGAGAAGGATGAGAGAATGATCGAGAAAAACATGCAAGGGTCAATGGAAAAGAGATGTGTAATGAAAAGTGGCTTGATATGAATCCCCGAAAGGGGAGATGTCCCTTCTCCTGCTGCTTGTCTCCTATTTTATAGTCATTTTCGTGACTTGGGAAACAATCAGACATAATTTGGAAGTGAATCGGGCAATGATTACGTCATTAAGGCATGAAATCTTGTGAAATTGTGGCTGGAGCGACCCACTATGCGGTTTCTGTGCGACCCTAGGTGGTAGCATGAAATATGTCACCGTGAGAATTTGTAGTTTATGCGGTCGCACAAAGTGGACTGGGGCCATACTTTGCCTTTTTTGAATTTGTGTTTCTTTCGTCTGAGTGATGCGGCCATCTGTGCAACCATAGGGGGTAGCACAAAATGAGACTGGAGATATGTGCGGGTGCTTGTGCGGGCACAGGGGTAACACATATTTTTTTGAGAATTTTCTGCTTTTCTTGTTGGCTTGTTGGAGGTTTATGCGACCAAGGGAGGCCGCACGAAATGGGACTAGGGCCGCATTTCTTCTCTGATTGGGTTGTGCTTCTGTAGGATTGTGGTTGAGACTTCAAGTATGGTTGTGCGGCCGCACAAATGGTGTAAATGCTCCAAAATTTGCATTTAAATCAAACTAAAGGCAGTAACTTAGTTCTTGGCATAATTCTAGACTAAATTATACTAAAATACAAGGAAATTGGTCAAGTATTTGAGGTTAAACCCGTGCTAAAAGTATATATAATTGAGGCTCATCAGCGTGCTATTGATAATATAAGATGTTCCGTGTTGTTGTCTCGAAAACCTATTCAATGGACTTCAAATGACAAATTCAACCATTGAAACAAATATATTTCACTAGTGATGTGTTTACATACAAAGTTTAAAAATTTTGAAGTTTATTTAATATGGACAAAAAAAATGAAGATTTATAAGCTAATTATAATGCATTCATCTTCGTTAGATTTATAAATAGATGTACGTCATTTTTATTTTCTAATAAAAAAATAATTTATTGAATAATAGATTAATTTTGTCACAATATTTAAATTATGTATTACAATTATATCCGTATTTGTATTTGTTTTGTATTTATATCTGTTTAATATCTAATATGCATTTGTATCAATTTAATAACTATCTATATCGGTATTTGTCTAAAACATTATGGGTATACGTATTTGAAAATTAAATACGAATACAAATATAGTTTTAACATTATCCGATCCGTAACTGATCTGTTTCCGAGATTTTTATTTTTACCCAAAAAAAAATATATTTTAATATAATTATCCAAGTTTTTGAAAAATTTAAATTTTTACCCAAACCGTAAGAATTTCTTACGGTTTGAATTCCGAATTCAAACCGTAAGAAAAATTTACGGTTTGAATAAAGAATTCAAACCGTAAGAAATTCTTACGGTTTGAAATTTTTTTTTTTTTTGAATTCTTTTTTTTTAAAAAAAAAAAATCGTTTTTTTTTGGCTATAAAAGGGAGTTTGGCATCAGAAGCTAGAAAGAGAGAGAAAGAGAGGAAGAGAGAAAAGAGAGAACCGAGATTTTTATTTTTACCCCAAAAAAAAATATTTTAATATAAATAACCAAGTTTTAAAAAAAATTAAATTTATACCCAAACCGTAAATAATATTCAAACCGTAAATATTATTTACGGTTTGAAAACGGAATTGAAAAGGACTGTCCGAGATGCGTGGAGATAAAATAATATTATCGGTTCGAAATATTAGTTTAGTTTGTGTTTGGAGATTATGTTGTTGAGTTAGTTTGGAATTTAAAATATGTTTGAATAAGCTAGAGGTTTGTATGAATTTTATTTGTATGAATTGTTAAGTTAAAGTGCATCCGAGTTCTACTTTGCACCTCTGATTAACATAACAAAGCAACTTCAAAAATCATGAAAATTTGCCAACATGCAGTCTTGACTTCGTAGAACAGGACTGTCAAGTTTCATGCAAAATCTCAAAACAGATAGTGAGATATCATCTCTCAAAAATTGCTCGAAATGCTGAGTAGGGCTCGGACGCACAACTTCAGCATTTCGAGCAATTTTTGAGAGATGATATCTCACGATTTGTTTTGAGATTTTGCATGAAACTTCACAGTCCTGTTCTACGAAGTCAAGACTGCATGTCGGCAAATTTTCATGATTTTTGAAGTTGCCTTGATATGTTAACCAGAGGTGCTGAGTAGAGCTCGGACGCACACCTTCAGCATTTCGAGCAATTTTTGAGAGATGATATCTCACGGTCTGTTTTGAGATTTTGCATGAAACTTCACAGTCTTGTTCTACGAAGTCAAGAATGCATGTCAGCAAATTTTTATGATTTTTGAAGTTGCCTTGATATGTTAAAACCGTATTTATACTTATCGTATTGTTGTTCTTAATTTTATTCTGTTTTGAGTTTTTTTTGTGTTTTATATATATATATTTTTTTTTCGATGTTATTTTTTTGTTATTGTGTAACATAATAAATAATACCATGAAATGATAAAAATATATAACATACCTCCAACCATATCATAATAAAACATAACGAAAGTACACTACACTCAAAAATAAACTGCAGAACTAAACTAAAACATAATAAAGGATAACATAGCTAAACTGAACTAAAACTACCAAAATAACCCTCTATCAATGGTACTGCGAAGGGGTGTATCGGTGAGGTGGTATACCCCTATTTTCCCTACTGAAATTTCGGCCCTGCCAGTCATTCCATTGTTGTTCTCCGTCCTGCGCTCTGAGAGCTGGTGTAAACTCAGCGTATGGCTCGGCCTCTAGGCTCATCTCGACTGCTCTACTCCATGGATCCTCGGCCGCATGGGTGGCTGGCGGTGGAGGGGGGGTACGGAAGAAGGAATCCGCAAGCTGGGACGCATAGTCCGGCTGCGTCCCGCTACCAGAGGCCTCCCAATCGTGAGCTCTCGGTGGATACGGTTGACGCGGTGACGGGGAGGCGGCTGTATCCCACGGATCAGCTGGAGCAAAATCGGCAAGGCTGAAAGAAAAGCTCTCATCCCCTAACATCAAGCTCTAATGCAAACAGGTTTTAAATTGTACACATGCTTAGATCGAAATAAATAGTCATCTAATTCAGTTTTAAGTAGGTACTAGCAATTTTCACTTAGTTTAACTGAACTAAGACAGAAAATTAGTAAAATAAAGAATTTATAATCAAAATAAAAAAATTACCCGAAATTTCAAATCGAGGAGGCGACGAGGCAGCAAGGACCACGAGCGAGAAGGGAGGCGAGGCGGTGAAGGCTGCCGGTGAAGGAGAAAGGGGTGGCATCGGAGGGGAGAGGGAGTGGCGGCGGGGAGAGGGGATGGCGGCGGGAGAGGGGGTGGCGGCGCCGGTCTTCGGGCGGAGGCGCGGAGGCGGGGGGGGAGGGCTTTTTTCCTGGTCTGGCGGAGAGACAGAGAGGGAGAGAGAGTCGCGCGGGTATAAACCCGTTTTCAAACCGTAAGAATTTCTTACGGTTTGAATTCTTTATTCAAACCGTAAGAATTTCTTGCGGTTTGAATTCGGAATTCAAACCGTAAGAAATTCTTACGGTTTGGGTAAAAATTTAAATTTTTCAAAAACTTGGATAATTATATTAAAATATATTTTTTTTGGGGTAAAAATAAAAATCTCGGGATCTGTTTGCACCCCTTGAAGTAGAGTTAATTTAATCGGCTCAACATTGTGACCAAATAAGAAAATCAAATAACAGAAAAAAATCACAAAGCGTGAAAATATTGTTTGACCTAAACCTAACAAGTATGGGGTGATTTAGAGGTAGGCTAATTACACGGAGCGCAAACATGGCCCATTATTGTAGTTATCAGGCTTATCAGCCCATCTGATTTTCACATGGGACAATTGAATCTCCAAATACAGCAAAAAGGGCAAAAGAATAACAAGTTGTAATCCAACGAAAAATACTTAATTGATATTACCCTGCTATCCAGGATTATAAACAACAAAGAACATTGCATAGTTGATCAAACCAATAAGTGAAAATAACCCAGGTAAGAAAGTGACCAATCTAATCAAATCAACCCATTGAAAAGTGGGGACCCCATTTGCCCATCTGTTTCGAGTATCGACCAATCTAATCAACCCAGACCCGAAACCCACTAACTAATCAGGATTCAGGACCCGGGACCGGGAGACAAACTCGCATCGCATGTTCGTTCGCATGATCGCATCCCAAAAAAGTGACATCCCGAGTCCCTGACCCGACTTCTGTATTATGCGGCCATGCGCGCCTCTTCCCCTCCATTCCAATCTCGAGTTTCCTCCTCTCCTAACCCTCCTTCCATGGCTCCCGAGCAAATCCCGGTTGTAGACCTTCGCTTCATCTCCCAAACGGAGCTTCAAACCCTCTTTCTCTCCTGCCCCAACTCATACGACCCGCTTCGCTTCCCCTCCGACGATTCCGCCGCTGCGCCGAAGATCGACCGTTCCGTCTTCAATGAGAGCGCAGGGAGCCGCAAACAGACCTACTCCCGCCTCCGCCTCGCACCACATTCCAACTCCAAACGGCCTAACCCCAGCGCTAATCCCAACGATCCCTCCGGTTCGTCCCATCAAATCGACCCCTCCAGTGCTGAGCACCAACAGATCATTTCCAATCTTAGGCGCCTGTTTGCGCGAGAAGATCCCTCGTTTGTTCTCCCTCTGCCACCTCCTGTAGCAGTCTCTCCTTCTCCGCAAACCCTAACCCTAGATGCTCCGCCAAATGTTAAGGATAAGGAGGAGGACAACTCCAAGGCTCTGGTGGTGGTTCAAAATAATGATAGGGACAAAGAGATAGTTAATGCAAAAGGTACGGCAGTCAATTTGGCAGAGTTAGCTGGAAAGGAAGATCCCTACAATGAGGAGTTGCGTAAGAGGACAGTGGGGCTTAAGTCAGAGGCTGAGCTTCTAGTGTTTTTGGGAGGGTTAGAAGGGGAGTGGATGAGTCGAAGACAAAGGAGAAGATTTGTGGATGCATCTGGTTTTGGAGATCACTTGCCGAAAGGTTGGAAATTGTTACTCGGGCTGAAGAGGAAGGAAGGTGTTCCTTGGGTCAATTGTCGGCGATATGTCAGGTTCATATAGGTTTTAGTTATTTAAGTTCAAATTATTTATTTTCACCCCACTAATATGGTAAATGCTACCATTGAACTAAAGTTGAATAGGTAGAAATCATGTTATATTGGTATTGTTTAGGTAAACATGTCTTTTCATTTGATTGGTAGCATGCCCATGCAGAACAGTAACTTCTATGTATGGAAATGTGTATAATGTCAAGTGTCATGATGATTTTATAGTTATAATTTATGTCTCTTAGTTATGTTGCTGTCCATTGGGAGTGTTTTTGGGGAGGCGGGGTTGAGAGGACCTTCTAATTTGATTGTTGGCTTTATTGACTGAAATGTTTTTTCTTGATAACCTTGGGATACTTATAGCTCATAATTAGGTTAAAGTCAAATGGAAATAGAAGATACTGACACCTTTGAGAAATAAAAACAGTCAGTGAGATTCACAACCGCCTTTCGTTGACTCTCTTTTTCTCCCAAATCAGTACTGAGAAGCCTTACTATCAGTTAATAATTCTTTTCTATACAACAATAGTTATTATTTAAATAGTTTGTATTGTTCCTTTTTATTTTACTCTTTTTTTCTGTATTTTCCAGCCCTAACGGACATCATTTTGAAACATGCAAGGAAGTATCTTCCTACATTCAATCTCTTCTTGGAATATCAACTGCTGCGATACCCGTCTCTACTAATGCAAATACCGTATCATTAGGAGAAGATCAGACCTCTACTCTTTCTGTAAGTTGGACTGTTTAATTCTATTTTAATATATAAATATTGGTTTTCTGTGAATAATGCTCAATGTACCAACTTTGCACATAAAATGTAACATTCATAGTAGTGCAATGAGCATAGGCTTTTCAGACATTTTCAACTTGTAACTAAATTATGTAGGTATCTTCACTTAGTACAGTTAAGATAAAACTGTTTTTTTATTTTTATTTTTTGGTATGAAAAATGGTGAACCGGGCTGGAAATGAATAAAAGTATTGACTGAAACAAATAAGCGAGTTTAACTTCTGTTTATTTGTTGAGGGCACTTTAACTTCTCCATTTTTAGAAGTAAACAATACTTAAATCTAGATTTCAAATAAAAAATATAATTGTTAGATGCGATCAATATCAGCTTCTTTATGTGAACTTCAAATTACGGTATTTTGATTGTGCTGATAGCAATCAAAAGTTTGTAATAACTGACTAATTTGGACAATTTCTGTATGTTCTTTCATGCTCTTGTACCTGTTCGGCTGAGGTTCCGTAAGGGTCCTTAAGCTCTTAATCCACGTAAATTCGTCCAAACAGTGACTCCTTAGTTTAGATTAAGACCAGGCTCCTTAGTCTTGATTCTTATTCCCCCCCTCCCTCATTCTTAAGATATCAGACTCCTTTGAGGTTCCTTAAGAGCATTTTCAGATATTTTAGACTATTTTGTCCTCAGTCCGTATTGCTCCTTAAGGAAGAATTCTTTCATTATCATTTTTTATTTCTTCTCCTACATATGGAGACACAGAACCCTAGGAACAAAAATAAAATCATCTTCCTCCCTTCCGGCAAGATCGAATCGAAATCGACGTTAGCTGACGAAAGTGCTGCCCTCTCCACACCACGCAGAGTTGTTAGAGATTGGGATCACCCATCTTTTCTCCACTTCCTAGCTAGCCCTCCGTCAACCCTCTACTACCCTCAGCCCATGACACCACCCCCTCAACCCTCCGCTGCCCACTTGGAAACCACCACGCAAGACCAACCTCCAAACCTCGCCAACTCCAGATAGCGCCACTTGGAAACTGCGCAAGACTAACTTCTGTGGACCACACAAGACCAAACTTCATATCACGCGCGTGCTGGTAGACTGCGCCAACTCCCCTCCATTTTTCTCCTGATCACCGGTTGCTATTTTGTTTTCTGGTACGATGTACCAGTGCCTTGTCAAAAAATATTCCAGATCTGGTACGGTGTTGAACTTTGTTTTACAGTATATGATGAACTTGTAATTTTACAGTATTGATTTTGGTTAATTTTACAGTATTGATGAACTTGTAACTTTACCGGATCTGGTACGGTGTTTTACAGTACATGATAACTTTGTCTAATTTATTTCTTTTGGTTGATTTCTGAAGGAAACAATATGTCCATGATATATTGTTTTTTTTTTCAGCAGATTTCATTTTAAGAATAAGTTCATTTTTTTTAATTAAGTTGTCTTTAAATTTGTGAATGAAATATATTGTGGAAAAACAATGAATTAATTAAAGTCATCAATCTATTATATAACAATATGGGGTATATTGGTCTTTAACTCTTGTCACATAATAAAATAAATTTTCTTTATTCATAATTGTTCTTCAATCTTAATCTTTCATTTGCCGAACATGAAATCCTTAGTAGAGCTTAAGCTCTTAGTCCTCTACCCCTTAATCCTCCCTGCCGAACAGCCCCCTTGCATTAAATGAAGTTAAATTGTATAATTTTAATGGCCTCTGAGCTTATTGTTATTCATTACTGAAGAAGCGATGATCCTTGTCTAATTGACTACTTGTTATTGTATATGCTGGTGCAAGGAATTTATACTATTTACTATGTTTTTAGTTTATTTGTTTTTCAGTCATTAAAACAACTAAATTAAACAAACTGGAAAGACAAAGCCTTTAACCAAAGCAATTAGTTTGGTTATAAACAATATAATGGAACCAAATCATCATTCATAACTTCATTGTATGTTATGAAAAATGCGAAATTACAGGCTTAACTTTAGGAAAGTCTTTTTTCCATTAAACACAAATTGAACTACAATCAAGCAATGCTGATCAAATACTGGGATTTTACTTGGGTTTTTAGATAGGGTTGCTTGCACGTGCAATCTTCCATGCAATTCTAACCGTTGGAAGTTTTGAAATAGATAATGAAATGGATTGATTTGGTTCAGTACTTTGAGTTTGCAACTTGGCAACAACAGTTCAGCAACTTTGTCATTTCTTGTTTGACTTTGCCTTTGTTTAATTGTTGTCATTTATCGTGAATAACATAATTGATGGGGTTCCAACTGAAACTGTGTGAAGAATTGTGGTCTGTTATTTTAATGGGATATGTTATGTTGAGAAGAAAATTGTTTGTCGGTGTTGATCACTGACTGAACAATTGTTTTTAGATTTGTTCTGTATGATTTTGTTAGTTTGTTTACAAAATATAGTGTAATTTGAGAACTTGTTGGTCAGCTGTCGAACGTGTTAAAAAGGGAAGGTTCAGTTTTATTGGTGTGCTAAATTATTCTTGCAATAAGTTTGATAGATGACCATCTCAAATCATAGAGAAGTCATCTGCATTTTTTTTTCCTTTTGACAAATGTTGACATAAATTGTCATTTTTGTGAAACAAAACTTGGTTGTTAATATATCCTTAACTATTTTAATAAGGTTAAACTCTGGTGCAATTTAGGAAATATCATAATTATACCTCTCATTCTCAGTTCATTCTCACATTAGTATCATTAATTTTTCAGTTGGCTGTTGCTTCTCATCCGACGGGCATCGATAATGGTACCCAAGAGTGTACCAAGTGCAACCTAAGCTTTGGTGACAAGGGAGAGTACCTCCAACATCAGCTCTCATTTCACCAGAAAAGTCGAAAGAGGCACCGCAATAGCGAACCTGTAGAAGATGGTGCTTTGACGAAGGATGGCAAGTACATGTGTCAGTTCTGTAACAAGAATTTTGACGAGAGGACCCGTTATGTCAGTCACATGGGGGCTCATGTCAGGTATCAAGGCCTTAACACAGATGAAAACAATTTTGGCACTGCTCCTATTGCCATTGAAGGTCCTCCAATGGTCAAAACTTTGGAAAATGAGAAAGATCCTCATAATGATCATGTTGTTCGAATTGAGGTTCTTCCCTCTATTGAAAAATTTACGAAGGAGAGAACTATTGCAATTCAAGTTCATCCTTCAGCTGAAAACTCTAAAAATGACAAGGTTTTTGCGATTCAAACTCCTCCCCCAATTGAAAACCCCATAACCGACAAAATTAATGGAATTCAAGCTCAGCCCTTGATCAAAGACCCTAAGATTGATTCGACAGTGGTCAATCAAAGTTCTTCCTTGACCAAATTCCCTGAAGATGACAAGACTCAGGCAATTCTACCTCCTTTGATTGAAGAACGTAAAAATGATAAATCTGTTTCCGTGTCGGCTCCTACCTCAATTGAAAACCCTGATAATATTAAAACTTTCGTGGCCAAAGCTCCTCCATTTGAAAACCGTGAAAAAGACAATAAGTCTGAAGCTTCAGAAATTCAATTTCTTCCCCCGGTTGACAACCCCGAAAATGACATTAAGCCAGAAGCTACAATAATTGAAGCTTCTTCCTCAATTGAGAACCCTGAGAACCACACTGAGCCTATTACCATGCTACTTGAAAAAGATGGAAGTGTTGAAATGTCAGAACACGAATCTTTCGAGGGTAACAAAGGCAACGGTTTGACTGATCCTAAAGTTGAACAGGCAGTTTGTGGGCCTTTAGATAGTATTTTGGGTGCCAGTGTTGCATTATCTGGAGAAGTTTATCAGGATGGAAATGCAACAGACGGTAATATCCCACTTATGTTTGACCATAGCAATTCGTCCCGAAGTTGCTCTCCTGTCACTTCTGAGAAAGACTCTGAAGTTGAAACTAATATGGAGAACGAACATGGTACTAATAATTTAGCTATGAATCATGAAGCAGGCAACTCTAAAACTAACGAGGTTGAAGCTAGTGAAGCACTGAACCATGTGGAAGTTGAACCTAATAGTGGCATCTTTGATTCCACTTTTGCAAATGCAAGCACTTGCTCGTTGGAAGTCAGTCAACAAGCTTGTCCTGATATTGAAACTTTTGATCTTAATAATTATGATATAGTCGATGATGGGTCCAAACCCGAAGATATCATCAGTGCTACCCATAGAATGCTATTTGAAAATGACAATGGAGCAATGTCTGACGAGACCAGCTTTATGGACTGTGATTCAGTTGGTGAGCCTAAGGAAGTTGAGTTGACAGAAAGACCATTTACCTTCTCTGAATTGCTTGCAAATGCAAATGCACATGCAAATGCTCCTCTAGCCGAGACTAACCAAACATGTCAGGAATCTGAATCTCTTGATCTCAACAATAACACTTCAGACAGGATCGACAATGATGAGATAGAATACGAGGTTGATAAATTAGCCACCAGTAATACAACTCCTAGTCAGACTATTCTGACCACCACTCCAACAGTGGACTACAACTCAGATCTTTTTGCGAGTTGTTTCTCAGATAATGTGAACGAGCCGAATGGGAGTGGGTTTGATATTAACTCGAGGGACTCATTGCTTGAGGAGTGGGAGAAACCGGACACGGGGCTCGAAACCCGTTTTCAAAACAATCCATCAGGGTGTGAAGATATAGTCAGTGGTGGCACGAGCCATAATTTTATGGAGATGATGACCATGCAGGAGAACATGGAAGGTTACACTTCATTGGTTCAATCAGCAAGTACTATTCCAGTAGCCAACATGATGCAAGATAAGGTAACCGACAAACTGTCATTTTAGCCTTGATCAACATACATGAAATTTTTATTTGCGAACACTATTGTAATGTTGGGGAAAGGAAGTTGGGTCTGAAGTCAGGCTCTAATTCAGCTTAAAATGGCTCAAAATTTCCCAAAAGTTGCTTATTGCAATACCAATTTTGAACTTTCAAGATAATTTGTTATTATATTTTGGGATTCTCAAGGCATTGATATAAGAAAGATTTGTCACAGGAACACATTTCACATATCCTAAGATAATTTGGAATTCAATAGCCTGTGGGATATTAATTTAAATGTGCTTCGTGGTTAAGTCAGTGCCCTGTGGAATCTGTATGTGTAAATGTATGCAATTATGTAAGCTCTTTATGGCAATATTTTAAATATTTTACATGTCTATTAAATTCATTTTTTGGATTTGTGTATCGGGATTTATGCATTTATATATTAGGCAACCTCATCCATGGTGACAAATCTTTTGCCATGATAGAGTGTCTTCTTATTTTCTTAAGATGTATTCTCCTTGATTAACACATGCTATTTTGCTTTTGATTGAACAGTTGAATAATGTTGGGTACCAATATCTAAGCCAGAATAATGGTGCACTGCCTAGCTTCAGTGGGATGAGATTGGCTCCACCTGAACCTTCTGGATACGTTGCCATGCCCAGTTCAAACAATCCTTTGCACTTTCCGGTGCCTCAGCAAACCATGATGTTTGGTTATTCGCCACCTCAAATGATCAGTGGCATGGGTCTGCAGTTGGGTTGGGGCCTGACATCACCTCCTACCAAAATGATGATGCCCCCGGCCCCATGTCAGTTCACCTCTGTGTGTGTCTGGTGCAGCCGAGAGTTTAGGCATGATGGTTCATTGGCTGAGCAACAGTCAGACACTGTCGGTTCTATTTGTCCATCATGCAAGGATAGGTTTGCAGGTCATGGTCACCTTGGTTAATGAGCAAGGTTGGGACTGGAGCATCCCCATTTTAGTGTTAGTTTGTTAGAAATTTAGAGAAACTGACTGTAGGGTCATTGGTCTTATTAAGTGATTGGGCCTGAACCATTTACTCCCTCTATTATATTAGTTTTAACTTGGAGGTAATTTAACTCGGTTAAGCTTTTGTACAGCGTTAGCAAAATTGTGGAGACTTACGATTGTTATCATGCGACAATTGGTGGGAATTTAGCTTATGTGATTTGTGGATTTGTTGTCATGTAATAGTGTTCTTATTTAGATTAATGTTAGTTGATTATGTGCTAGACTTTCGGTTAGGAGCCCCAAGTTGCTTTGTTAAGCAGGTAATTAAAAAACATTTCTTACCATGATAATCAATTGAATTTCTTTTGAGAGAGCTTAATAAATTCGTTGCTACTCTCTTCATCTAGATCAAGTACGTGACGACGTTTCCCATCTCAACAAACGACTTTTTCAGGCCTTAAAACTTTTGATAATTATGCAATTAACTACCTGCTGGTCATTACTTGTAACAGCAAATCTAGTCGGATGCCCAAGTATAATACATCCAAGGTCCTGTTTATCCTCATCGCAGGCCATTTATATTGCTTTTAGTATGATTACTGACAAATTTTAGCTAGTCAATAGATCAGGATTTCATTACAGCCATTACTTAGTGCAGGAGGAAATAAAAGAGAAACCGAAGGGGATTTCAGAGGTGGCAAACTCACAGAAAAGAAAATCTAATCCTTGAAACAAACAGAATAATTTACTAGATAATAAGGCTAAACACCGCTATAAAAAGGTCAATTTTCTCCCTGAAAGTCCACACTTGTATTTCCGCTTTCCTTCAAAAGAATAGGACTCTATAAAGCTAGGCCCTACAGCACTATCTTCAGCCTTTCCGAAGAGGAAAGGATAAAAAGTAGATATGTCAGTTGCTAACTCTCAAGTTGGGTGAAGCGAATGATCAAACCATCATCCAACAAATTCAAAGCAACTGTTGCATACAATCCAATAAAAAGACATTGTCAGAGAAACTTTACAATTGCTGATTAATAAAACAACTGGATTGTTACCAAGGATCAGTGTATCAGCTAGTCATCCGCTTCTGTTGTAGTTTCTTTGTTAACAACCTGACACAAATATAATAATTTTTACATCCAACAATTTCTGAAAATGAGGTCAGATTTCAGAAGGGAATTAACAAGTCATCAAAGTAACCAAATTTAAAAATGTGACAAAAAGTAAATTAAGTCTTTGTAAACTAAAATTAAAAACTTGTTTGTTATAGGTATTTCAGACTTGTGAAATAATGCTGTATGTAAAAAGAAACCAAGTTAATTTCTTATTTGTCTCATACCTGTGCAATGTAACTTTTTAGTTTAGTACTAATGGACTCATCCAACGCTCTTTCAGCAAGCTCATACATAACAGTATTGCCCTCCGGGCCTGCAACTTTCTCCTTTTGCAAGTATCTATCAATGAATGATATCTTGATAAACATATCCAGTAGTAGATCATATATACTTTTATTAAAAAAAAGTTGAACACTTATACTATTAAAGAGCAAAAGACAAGGAAAAAGAAAATTTTACCTTTGCTGGACAAGCAAATCCAAAGTTTGCTTACTATTACCAAAGATGGGATTTTTTTCCTCATTTTCACTTAAGCCCAGTTTTCTCAATTGATGCCACATATTTTCTGAAAGCACATAAAAAGCACATCATTTTCCATAGCCATTGGATCTCAAATCCAAATCAATAATCATAATTTACACATCCATTCAACTTTATTTTCTTCACTTCAGTTGTATTACTGCTCAATTCAGGTTTGCCTTGTGCTTAAACATCTAGTTATGGGCTAATAACAACCCAAGGAGATATATGACTGCACTGAAACTGCTCAGTGAGGTTCAGCACGGGTGTACCTGACCCTATTTTTAAAGCTTGTACAGTCATGCTGAACCAAAATTGAATCCTTCTACTTACAAAAAGAAAAGAAGGAAAATAAGGTTCTTTTGCAGACGCAGACAGTATATTACCTATTTACAAAAGGGCATGCAATGTTTTTGTATTTGCACTAAGGTGTATTCTTAGCTGTTAAAACCCATATCAAGTTAAGCAAGAAACGAACAAACTGCCCATAACCTTTTCATATTAATTCAACCTAATTCAAGTATAAACTAAAGACCACCACATAAATATAGTCCACTTGATCTTTTGATCAGTTTAAGGATGCCAGTGGCATTAGAGTAAAAATGTAAACACTTTTAAAAAGCCGTTTTTCCATAACCAATCTAATAGTATAATTCAGTGTTGCTTAATATTTTCTTAAATTTTTTAGTCTTATACAAAGACATGAGAAACGTTGTATAATGCTTAAAATTACACATGCTATGTTGCTTCAAACAAACAAACCAACAGAAGATAAACGAAATACATACCTTCAGCTAGTTTGCCTCCTGCCAAATGGACTATACTAATAACGACAAAAGCAAAGCCAGTCAAGTAGGAAGCTTCCTTATTCTCCACGTACTTCGTATATTCGTTAGGAGGCAGCTGACTAACTATGACGTATGATTTTGCATCAAGATTACCTGGACATGTGCACTTTCTTTTAGGTATGAGAACATTATGCTGATATTCCTTGAAGAAGTGAAACTATCAAATATTTTCTTACATATTTGTCAAGTACAAAACAAGGACTGCTTTCTGGTTTGATACTTAGTACTGATAAATTCATAAACACAAACAGACAGACTGACCAAAGATAATTCAGACTGGCACCAAAAAAATTGACCAAAGAATAATTTAAAGTCCACAACTGTAAAACATCACAATTTTACGCACCCAATAAAAGGAATATATCATCTATGCTTGTCAAAAACAATAAAATCACACCACTCTATTAAAAATGAAAAGAATCTCATACACTCATATATATAATTTTGTTTACATTGTTTCTTGGCAAAACTGCTATGGAATTGGATTTTTAGTTTTTTACATGTAATACTTTAATTTTAAGTATGATAAAGATTTATTTCCTTTAATTAGGATGGCTGTTATGGGTGTTGAACGGAGAGCAAATAAAATGTTTCCAAGGATTCAAGTGCAATAGTGTTAGGATAATTGGTGCTTTAATAGTTTCTCAGCAAATTTTTGGGGGCTGGAGCTAACAAGGGAGACTTGCTAGAATTCTTCCTGACGACATCTCAGCTTTACTACTGCAGTTGGGCCCACTTGTATTGACACCTTAACTGACATTCTTCCCATGTGAGAGCAATATATTTGCGAAAAAAGGGGTGCTACAACAGTGTTAATTCATGTCTTTAGTTGGAAGTGGATGCATTTTTGGTAATTTTAGATGTTTCGTTGGTACTTGTGCTGTTTTGGACTTGTGACGTGATGCTATTATATCTTTCATATTTTGGTTTTTACAGTTTTCACGTAGGGTTTAAGGTTTCTTGCTTGGATCTGCACAAAAGAGGTTAGGTACCAGGTGTTATCAGTGTTGGGTTTACGCTAGGTTTAGGAGGTTAGGTACATCACTGGGTGAATATGGCTCATCTGGTGCAGTAGTTAATTTTTTTTTTTTGGTAATGACTTCTTTATTTTGGTTTCTTTTATTAATGAACCCTGAGGCTGCGTCTACTTTTCTCAAATAAATAAATAAAGAAATAAGACTCTTATCTACCAACTTCTTAAAAATATAACCTAAGCGACCATCTTTGTTCCCTCATTCTAATAAAATGGAACTTTTTTCTGCTAATTGTTATCTAACTATTTATTGCAATTTTCCAATAAAAAATATTTAAACTGGTAAAAGAAGGACCTCTTCTGCATCAAGTTTTTGGCAATCTTTGAATAACAATACAGATATCAGGGGTAAGAGGACATTTTCTGAGCTTAGTAGTAACCATGATATCTCTATTATCCCAGCATCATTACAACAATTTGGTGACCTAAAGGGCCATCGTGAAGTTGCTCGAATAAAAAAGAAAAATTCATGGTGTTGAAAGCTGCTGATATTTTTCCACTAAAATCATTGAGCAGGCATTCAATCAGGGTTTAAATCAATTTTCCACTAAAATCAATATTGGGAAAGGAGGTGATATCACTCAGATATACGAGTCTTACTGTGAAGTAGGTATAGCTTTCAGAAGGTTATTTAAGGGACTTCGTTTAATTTAGTCACAATTAAATGGATTAAAAAAGCGAGTCAAACACTAGCAATAATATAAGTTTTCAGCAATAGGACTCGCCCTAAAATGTCTTCCACACTAATCCAAACTAACCTCGCACACCCCTGCGAGTGTTGGTATCTGTTGAAGAAAACAAGAAGCCACTTTCGTTCTTGCAAGGTTTTTTTACATTTTCCGGCTTGTAGGGAGAATTCATGCAACTTTTTAGCTAAAGAAAATAACAACAACTCACTTTGCTGAGAAGCCCGAGTTGCCAACCGATTAGAGGAAGGTCGCATGCGATTCAACTCCTTCATATCAAAACCAAAAATAGAAGAGAGCTTCCCTCTGGCCTCATTGATCACAAGCGTCGGCAGAGACCTCTGATGGTAGTTTTTGGTTACAATCTGGGTCAATTCTTCCCTCCTTATGGGGCAACCTGAGCTCTGATGCGTCTTAAAAAGCACATAGCGGATCACCTCTGCCACCAGCTTGTCCTTTTCCTAAAATTTTCACACATGTTACACAAGTATGAACCTTCACAAATCAAGCACACATGACACAAGAGTAGAGCCATGAAGAACATTCTTTTGTTCTGCTAATAACACCTAATATTTTAGCAGATTTGCAGATAGATTCTCACATTCTTTCACCTTGGCAAATAAATACTCTTTTCCAGTATACACACAAAGCTCCTTTCTTTTAGTAAGCCCAACATAAACTATAATCACTCGGAGTGAGTTGAAGTGTTCATTCCCTCTTTGTATTACACAGTACAAAATTAATTTGCTGAGTTGATATGAAACAGAACGGGGAGTCATTTCTTTTGCTTAACCTTAGTTGAATGGTACAATTTTCTTCACAATTGCAAACATGAGAAAGATTGGATATCAGCAGCAAAGAAGCAATACATGTGTGGTATTCATTGAAGCTCCAATTTAAAGCAATGAAAAAGAAAAACAAAGAAACTTATACCAAAGATAAAACCTACGTCAATATCCAGTACATATCTGGTCATTACCAGTGTGCAGGAATTAATGCATGACGCTATGAAGAGAATATTTAAGGTAGAGTGTAAACCTGTACAGAGATGTCTAATTGCGAATAATCTTCATTGCTTGCCATCCTGTTGTGAATTTATATGAGGAAGAAATATTAAAAGTAGTTATTTTCTGCTTGATCTTAAAAAAAAAAGTTACAACAGCTTAAAAAGATGCTCATTTGCATAATCTACTCCGGGTGAAGCAAGAAAGAAGAGGAAAAATGTTGATAACTCTGGTGGAATGACAAATCAGAAATGAGCAGGTCTGAATGATTACCCTGGTGGAACGACAACCTTGTTCAAATCTAGAGTTATTCAGCAACAATTATGTCTCCGTACTTAGGAAAAGAACTTAATTTCCTAAATTATTTTCTTGACCAGCATTCCAACAGCAATTTGTAAATCTAGTGGCCCTAATTGTCTGGTTAATTGGGTCACTGGTCGGACCAAATATGGGAGAATGGACAAACCTAAGTTCTTCACGCCTCAATATCTTCTCAGTAAGTATTTCTACTTGATATTTTGTTTGTTTCTCAAGTCGACAGTGTTGTAAAACGCATAGATAAGTGCATATTAGACTGTTTGGTGAAAGTGAACAGTGAGAAATAAAAATAAAAAATAAAAACTTGTTGACAATCTAGGAATTTGTTTCAAAATCATAAATAAATGAAGAAAAAACAAATCCAACAACAACTTATACAAATTTTAAATAGTTTGGAGGGGGTTATTACCTTCAGATTGAGAACCCTTGTGCTCGCAAGAAATGCTTCGAGATCAACGAGATCGGAATAGTGATGAAGGGAGGAGCGTCGGTTTGTAGAAGATCGGCGGCGAACCTATTCTAGTTCTGTGGCAACAGCGGAAGAGGAGCGGGAGAGACGAAAAGAGAGGTTTCGGCCGTGGGAAGAGCTCCAATTTAGGAGGAAGGCGGGAAGTGGAAAGAAAAGAAAAGGGACAATCAGGGGATAATTATGCGGATTTTTTTTTTATATTAACTGCGGAAATGAAACGTCGTCAAATCATTTACCTAATTTTAATTATTATACATATATTTTTTGTTAATATATTTTTCAGTCTAATGCATAAATCGTGCAATAAGGAATTTAGGTCTCAATTAAGCCACCAAAAAACAAAAACATAATAGTTAGACTGATATAGCTGGATGTAAATCTCAATTTAAATCGGCCTAACTCGTCTGTCTCAATTCCAGTGTTCTAAATAGCGCGCTATAGCGTTTTTGGACCCCAAGTGCTACGCTATGACATCAAAATGCGCTATTTGCGCTACGGCCGCTATTCGCGCTATTTGCGCTATACAATATGAGTTTTTTTTTTAAGCAATTTATATGGGTTTTAAATAAAGATAAAAAAAATCTCAAACCGAAATTGAATTTGTTGCTACTTGCTACAGATAAATCAATTTAAAATTGGAAATAGAAATAGAAATTTGAATAGAAAAAAAGTCCAAACCGAAATTAAAATTTGAATAGAAAAAAAAATAGATTATGTCATAAATCACGATGCTTAAGATATTTTTAATAGGAAAAATCGATAGTTTATGATGTTACTATGGATATTTTGATCCGCAATTTGAACTTTGTACTGGTTCAATATGAATATTATAATTTCTTAATTACTTTGGTGTTATTTATTGTTCTATGAGACTTTAGATAATGTTGATATTTAGTTCAAATATTGAATATATGAAATGTAAAAAAAAACGCTATTTGGAATAGCTTCCGCTATAGCGACGCTATTCGCTATAGCTTTTTTTTAGCCTTCCCGCTACGACGCTATTTAGAACCTTGCTCAATTCTATATATTTCCACCCGCCTCCTCTTATTGAGCAAATTATATGTTTATAAATTAATATCAGATATTATGAATTATTCTTTTGAAAAATATAATATATATCATCTCTTTTGTTATGGTTAATCTTAAATTCATTATGTTATCGTCAATGAGTGTAAGCAATTTATCTTTTGGTTTGTTCATACTAGCTAGTATGAGATAATTCGGTTTCAATTTGATTGTCAAATGTATAGTTATTTTCGGAAATATAAATTAATGTACTGCTATTTTTATTTTAATTAGGATGTCATCTTTTACTCATAATATTATTTTTTAATTAGGTTATTTTATGTTTAAATTTATTTCCAACTATGTTTGCATGTAAAAGGGACAACAAAAATTAACTTAAGCTACAAATTTCAACTAAATAAAAAATTAGCTTAAATCATGACTTAACTTTAGAAATCAAATATGAATAAGTTAAGCCGATCTAAGTTAAGGTAATTAATTTGGACCTCCTTAATTTTAGACTTCAACAAAACACCACTTTAGTGTTTAATCTTCCTTTTGAGTAAGGCTAGCGTATGCTATGCTCACCGAACGTGAGCTTAACCCCAACACCGTCCGATCTGGTTAATACATACATTGCTTCTCTCTTGTCCTTGTGGCTCTTCTAATAAGTTGGAAAAGAAAAAGTAATAAAAAAAGTTCCATCCACTTACTGATATACATGATTCATAAAAAAGGTAACAAACAACATAAAAAAAATTTAGCCTAAGAAGGAAAGGATTCTGTGGTAAATGTTCTTGTAGTATTTATTTTTTATGACAAAATTGCCCTTGAGAACCTCAACAGGGTTACCATCTTCTTTTTTCTATTATGTTCACAACATAGATTTCATTCAGAGAGAAAACTCGTTTAGTTGTTTTGAATTTAAATTTTGTAATATTAACTGCTACTGAGATTCTTTTTTATGGCTGGACTAATTTATTTAGAATGGTACTGTTTTGTACCTTGATTGGTATTGTTATGTAGTTTGACAATGTATGAGCTATTTGATTTGTGTGCTATTGGTAGCTTCATCTTTATATATCCAATTTGATTGACCATCTCCTGAATTTGTGCAAACTAGATGCTTTAACAAACTGAATGCAAATTGATTCATGCCTGGAATCAATGCTTTAGACAAAAAAACACATACATGGATATGAAATACGAGCTGCCACAATAAATAAAATTTAGGAAATGAAATTGATACAACAAAATATAATTTAGGAAATGAAAGAAACATACATGGATATGTATATATATGTGCTGCCACAATAACATTAAAAATTTGAGACTTCATTATAGTGAAAGTGTCCCATAAGTTTGTACCCTTGACAGCTACAATCAAGATTGTCAAAAAAATAAGGGGGAATTTCAGGTATACCCCTCAAAAACTTCAAAATTACATATTTTCCCCTCTAAATTTTAAAATTACGTATTTCCCTCTCTAAACATCAAAAAATCACATATTTACCTATTTTATTATTTTTTATATTAAAACACATTCTAAATTCATAAAATACCCATTTTACCCTTTTTATTAAAAAACATAAAACGCCCATCTGACTCCAATTTGAATATGAAAAGTTCCTCTATCGTCCGAATTGCTTTATGATCTGTGCGTGCTAGGTCAGCACAAATCTTGAAGTGAATATGCACGAATATTGAAGCAATGTGCACAGATCTTAATGCAATGCACACGGATTAAAATTGCTTTAAGATTCGTGCACACTATATTAGCACGAATCTTGAAGCGAACACGCACATATCTTATTGCGATGCGGGCGGATCGGACGGTAGAGGAACCCTTTAGATTCAAATTTGAGTTCGATGGGATTTTATACTTTTAATAAATGGTAAAATGGGTATTTTATAAATTTTTTTTTTTGATAAAAGTGGTATAATACCACCTGTTTCATTAGAAACTGGTAAACTTACAAAATATGCCTGAGGCGAGTTCAGATTATAACAAAGAACAAAAAAATCCCTCTAGATGTTAATCAAACTAGGGGACATCTAGATCAACTAAGCCAACTAAGCTAAAGTTTGCTAAGCATATTTCATACAAGACAGTAAGTACAGCAAAGTCACATTATGAAGAAATTAAAAAGCTAAGGGGTTGCTGAAGAATTATCATTGGAGTAGGGATGAGCGTTGGGGCCAGAGGAAGTAAAGTAAGCCACATCATCATTTTCTGCTCTATCTCGGAGGAAGTCAGAAAGGTCGGACCCCCCTAAACCAAGAGTGGGATCTTCCTCTGAATCCCAGCAGCTGTTTCCCGTTACCGATGATGTATCTGTCACCGATAGGGTTGTAATATGACCTACCTGGGGTAAATTTGTGACATCCATAGGTAAGACTAGAGTAAGTTTAAAAAAAGATTCATCTGAGTTAGCTTTGCACCAATAAGAAGTTAATGAAATTATTTGAGATCCTAAAGAAGTTATTGAGGGTATTACGGCATTGTTAAAACACACTTTGTTTCTAGCTAACCAAACAATCCATATGGTTGCTGCTCTAATTAATTCTATTAAAAGGCAATCTTTCAAGGGAATACAAGCATCTAAAAGCCACAAGTCAGATATGGTATTACAATTATAAACAAAGTTATTATGAGTAGCTATCCATGACCATAAAGTTGAGATTATTGGGCAGGTTACAAAAAGGTGGTCAATAGTTTCCATAGAATCACAAAAATGACAGGTTTGGTCACCATTCCAGCCCCGTTTGGCCAAATTATCTTTTGTTAAGATTTTACCCTCTTTAACTAGCCAAATAAAAATTTTAATCTTAAGGGGGATTTTGGTTTTCCAGAGGGTTGTATAGGATTTGTTTTTAATACCCCCATATTCTAACCAATGGTACATTGAGTTAACTGTGAATTGGTCAGAAGAATGCCATCTCCAAAATATCTTATCTGGGCTGGTAGTGTCAGAGAACACAGAAGAAAAATAAATAGAAGAGGTGAGGTTGCGCCATTCAGTTAAAAGAATACCAGTTAATTGCCTAGTAAAATTAATTGAGATAGATGAAGGGGAAATGGCTTGAAACACTGAAATTAATGGGTCTGATGTGATTCTAAATAGATTGGGGTATAGACAATATAGTGCACATTCACCGTGCCATCTATCTAACCAAAAATAAGTGTGATGGCCATGTCCTATAGTTCTATTAATACCTAACTCAACTATGTATTTAATAGATAAGATACCTGTCCAAAAGGAGGAACAACTAGAAATGTCTAATCCTGAGTGGTTGTATTTAACTATTAAGATTTCTTTCCATTTACCAAAAGAAGTGGGATCTTTGAACCTGTACCACCATTTTGCTAGTAATGAAATGTTCATTCTTTCTAGGTTGAGAATACCTAGTCCTCCCTGGTTTTTGGCAAGGCACACTTGATCCCATGCCACTAAGTGGTATTTCTTCTTAGAAGAATCTGATCCAGACCAGAGAAATTTTTTCCTAATTCTATCAATTTTATGTCTTATATTAACAGGGAGTCTATAGATTGAAAGCCAGTAGAGAGGAATGGCTGAGATAACAGAATTAAGTAATGTAACACGACCTCCTAAGGATAGTAGAGAACCTTTCCAAGTTTGAAGTTTATTTTCTATTTTAGATACTAAGGGTTCCCAATCTGATGTGGTGAGTTTTTTCCAATGCAATGGGACTCCTAAATATGTAATTGGTAAAGTAGACAATTGGCAACCTAATTGGCTTGATAATGCAACAGCCTCCTCATTGGAAATATTAAGTGGTATTAGAGCACTCTTATGGAAATTAATGCTTAAACCTGAAAGTGATTCAAAGCCAAGTAGTAGAAATTTAAGGTGTTCAACCATCAAAGAGTTGGCTTCTAGGAAAAGCAGGGTGTCATCTGCAAAATGCAGATTGAGGATCTTGGAAGAATTATTATTACCACCTAAACCAGCTAAAAGACCAGCAGATTGGGCTCTATTTAGTATTTTGTTTAAGGCATCAGCTATTAAGTCAAAGAGAAGAGGTGACAAAGGGTCACCTTGTCTAAGTCCTTTTTTACAAGGAAAATAAGTCCCTTGATTTCCATTAAAGGAGATACAGGTCCTACCACTAACCAAAATGTCTTTAATCCAGCTAATGAAAAGGGTACCAAAGCCTCTAGCATTTAGAATTTCAAATAAAAAGTCCCAATTAACCTTATCAAATGCTTTCTCAAAATCAAGTTTGAGAAGAATTCCTTTTTGTTTGCTAGTTCTGACTTGATGTAACACCTCATGGGCACAAACAATATTGTCTCCTATTAATCTATCTTTGATAAAAGCTGCTTGGGAGTCATCTATTAAGGGGTCCATAACCTGAGATAATCTATTGGTTAAAAGTTTGGTAATTAACTTGAAGCTGCAGTTGATCAAACTAATGGGTCTAAAGTGTTTAATTGTGGAGGAATCTGATTTTTTTGGAATAAGACAGATAGAAGCTAAATTGAGTTTAGAAACATCTAATTGTCTATTGTAGAATGATTGAAATAGTAAATTGAGGTCAGATTGGACTAAATCCCAATAAGTTTGGTAAAATAAGAAAGAGATGCCATCTGGTCCAGGGGCTTTGGATGGATTACATGAGAAAGTAGTAGACTTAATTTCATTTATAGAGAATCTTTGCTCAAGAAAGGATTTTTGTAATGTTGATAGCATTTCTGGGGGAGACCAAAGGTCAGGTTGTAGTGACAAAAATCTAGATTCAGAAGTGCCTAACAGTTCTTTGAAATAAGATGTGATGTAAGATTGTAATATGTCAGGGTCAAAAACAGTGGTACCATCAATTTCCAAGGATAGAATGGTGTTTTTCTTTTTCCTAATTGTGGCTGTTAGGTGAAAAAATTTTGTGTTTAAATCACCCTCTAGGAACCATTTAAGCCTAGCTCTTTGTTGCCAATGTGATTCTTCATCTTGGTAAATTTTAAAAAGAGAGGATTGACATTCTCTTAATTGGGCCATCTCAGAAGGAGTAAGTGAGCCAGAATCTTGAAGTGTTTCAAAAAATTCTATTTGTTCTATGAGATTAGTCTTTTCTCTTTTTCTTTTTCCTTGGAGGTTAGCATTCCATCCTCTTAGTTTTTGTCTTAAGAATTGCAGCTTAAATTTCCATGCTTTGCCTAAATCATGTTCTAATGGGAATGTTAACCACCAGGAAGAAATTAGTTCAGAGAAACCTTCTTGAGAAATCCAAGATTTCTCAAATCTAATAGTATATTTAGTATTAGTAGAGATGGAATCTGTGTGTAAGATAATTGGGTTGTGATCAGAGTACAATCTAGGTAAGGATGTAACAATAGAGTTGGCATAATGGTTCAGCCAATCATAAGTGCATAGGAATCTATCTAGTAGGGCTTTAGAAGGAGAAGTTAAGGATCGAGCCCAAGAGAATTTCCTATCACTGATAGGACATTCAAGTAAATTCAGATCTGAAATTAATTCATTGAATCGATTACTAAGGATATAATTATAAGATGGGCCTTGTTTTTCTGATCTGTTCCTAATTAGGTTAAAGTCACCGAACAAAAGCCAGGCTGGGGGACCTAGGGAGGGTATAGAACTAAGTTCAGCAAAGAAAGCACTACGTAAATGAGATAAAACAGGGCCATATACTATTGTAATGAGCCATTCAAAATTTTCAGATTTATTTTTTATATGAGCAGTAATAGTAAAGTCCATAATCCAAGTGTTTAATATCCAAAATTTGGAATCATTTATACCTAATAATAGACCACCTGATGCACCTACTGATGGTTTGGAGATCCAGTGTGAGATAGTGGAGCTGAGAGCATGTAAGGTTCTATTTTGAAAAAGTTCTTTTTTGGTTTCCTGGATCCCCACTATATCTATACGATGATAAGATAAAAAATCTTTAAGTGCCCTACGTTTAGTGGAAGATCCTAGACCTCTAGCATTCCAACTTAGGAAATTAACCATTATTAACTTGGTTATCTACAAGGGAATTATCAAACAATAAAGGTCTTAAATCCACTGGTTTAGAGAAGGGTACTGAGGACTTGGAGGAAAGGACATTAGAAAAGGAAGATTGAAATCTAGCATGAGAGAGAGCTCTTAAACGTGTAACTGCATCTAATTTCTCCTTCTCAGAGGAGCCTAAATGAAATCCGCTAATATCATACAATTGAATGAGTTCTGAATCAGATAGATGAATATAAGGGAAAGAGGAGATAATAACATTACCAGAGTTGGCTCCAGATTTGCCCCCTTTTTTCTTACTTGCACCTTCCTTGGCCTTAAGACGAAGGCTGTGCCTAGCTTCTTCAGAAGCAGTTGGTTGAGCAAGACTTCGGCTTTGATTCTGAGCAGATGCTATAGGCTCGGCTGCTGCTGAAGGCAATTCAGGATGTGTGGATGCAGCATCAGTTTCTAGAATTACGGTGGGAGCTTGTAGATCAGCCTGAGGGATAGCGACTGTTTCAGATGTCTGCACTGGGAGATGAACAGGGATGTCTATGGTATCAGGAAGGGGGTCGAGTATTGGGAGTGGAGGTGCTTGTGCTGGGAGCTCAGGTTTTAGGAGAGTGGGAGAGGGATTGGCTGGATTAGGTAGAGTCACTTCAGTAAGGGGGAGGAGGCTAGTTTGTGGATTGGTGATGGTGAGAGGTGGCTGAGGTAAAGCTAAGGCTGGGGCTATTGTGTTTGGATCAGGTGGATTGGTGAAAGTCTCAGAGATGTTTCTGGTATGGAGGTGGATAGGTTGAAAGCTTTGAATGATCGGCGGAGGGGTTGGTGAGCGTGGTCTCTTCTTGGCTAGAGAGAAGATCTGACTGCGAGAATGTCCCCATGGATGCAGAGAATTGTCATCTTCGACTATTGTTTGAATCAGATAAGAGGATGATTCGCCATTTGTGTCAGTGAAGATCAGATTGCGGCAAGCTGGAATAACTTCCTTGTCAGGGACAGCGATTTTGATACGGGTGAGAACTAGATTAGTGTGCTCTAAGGAACGAGGATCGGTATCAATCAAGATCCCACCAAGGTCACGTGCCAGTTGATTGAGTTCAGGTTTGCGCCATAGGTCATGAGGATAGTCAAAGATCTGAACCCAGTAGGTCTTGAGAGAATTTCCATTATTAAATCTAGTGAAGTCGTAAGCTTGGACAGGGAAGGGTATGTCTCCGAGTAATATTTGTCGTTCTCGAAGCACTGCATTTCGCCAATTGAGATCTGGTGGAGCGATCAGGTATTGGTTGTTTGGAAGTTCACGAGCAATCCAAGTCCAGCGGTTGATCGGGAATAGGCGGTTGAGGTGAGCTTGAATGTATTGAGCACCTAAGCATCGAGAATCAGTTAATACCACGCCTTGTGAGAGAGAGGTGCGGAATTGAGAAGTGGCTGGAGTTGCATAGTATCGCATGGGAGGGAGGATGTTAGCTTCCTGTAGGCGTTCTGGGGTTGGGATCGGGCGAGGGAACATGTTGATTGAGGGTAGGGTTTCGGTAGAGAAGGATGGCGGCTGGAGTGTAGGTGGTGAAAAAGGAGGTGGAGGGGGTGGTTTTGTAGAAGGAAGGTGTGATTTAGGAAGGGGATGCGAAGAGGAGCAAGTAGAAGCGCGGTGGCCGGTTTTCTTGCATTTGAAACAAATGAGAGGATTACGGCAAGATTCGGTGTAGTGGCCCTGGTCACCACATTTGTAGCAGACCGGAATGCCCTTCTCAGATAGTGAGCGCAGCTGTGCCAATTTGATTGAGACCCGATTTTTTGTAGAGGGAAGATGGAGAGTAGTTTTAGGAGGTGCTGGAGGGTGAGGGCGAGGTAAGGCGGGTTGAGACAAGATGTCGGCTCGGATGACATCTGTGTAAGAGGGGCGGTGAGGTGGCGCAGAAAATCCGGAGAGTGGAAACCTAGGTCGAGGAGGGAGCGGGTTTAGCTGAGGGATAGACGTCTGGGAGAGAGAGATCACAGGGGCTGCTTGGGGAAGGGGTGTAGGTGGAGAGGGGAATTGTTGGCCATTAGATGAAAGCAGGGAGGTGGATAGATGCTCTAAGGAGCGGTGCAGATCTTGCAGGATGGCTGCAATTGCTGAGGTTTCGGAACCCCTCATTGAGAATGGGCCAAGAATTAAATTCTTGAAAGATGGCCGGAATCTTGGTAAACCGATCAGGCTCAGCCCAAGAGCAAAAAAAGCCTCGTGTATTTCCTCCGTATCTCGGTATTTTATAAATTTAGAATGTGTTTTAATATAAAAGACAATAAAATGGGTAAATATGTGAGTTTTTGAAGTTTAGAGGGGGAAATATGTAATTTTAAATTTAGAGGGAGAAATACGTAATTTTGAAGCTTTTGAGGGGTATACATGAAATTCCCCCAAAAAATAAAGTGTCCCATAAGTGCCCCTGTATTTTCATGTTTCTAAATTACATTCGAGCTACAACGTACATCATTAGATCCTCCAAAAAACATATACAAATAACATTCATACAATAAAATACAAGTCGGAGAATTTTTTATCCAAGCGTATCCGAGTATTAGCTGCCATCTATCCACTATTCATGGGCCTTCTGGTTGTTTAGTGTCATGTATCAACTCTAGTACAAACATGTGGCTGCCAGAAAGATTAGGAACCCTTCAAAGCATCTGCTATCACTACTAGAATATGAGTTTATTGCATGGGCCAGAAAATGGCTTGTTGCATGGAGATAGCCATGCTACAAGCCCGAAAACACTTGTTGCATGCGAATAGCCATGCAACAGTTGCCCATGCAACAAGCTTCGATACAAATACTAAGTATTTGCATGGGCGCCCATGCAACAACTCTGTTCTGACTTGTTGCATGAGATTAGCCATGCAACAACGGCCCATGCAACAACTTTCAGAGTTGGCCCCTTTTGGAGTATTTGCATGGGGAGACAACGTGGGCCCCATCAGGTTATTTGCATGGGGAGCAAAGGGGGGTCCCACCAGACTATTTGCATGGCTAGGGAACGTGGGTCCTACATGACTATTTGCAAGGCTAACACACGTGGGTCCCACCAGACTATTTGCAAGGCTAACACACGAGGGTCCCACATGAGTATTTGCAAGGCTAAGTATTGTGGGTCCCACCGGAGTATTAGCATGGGAAGACTGTTTGCGTTATTGCATGGGTGATTATTTGCAAGGATATGAATTACATTTTTTGCATGCGCTGCAGTTGTAACTATTTGCGTGGATGTACCCAAGGTAATAATAAGAAGAAATGGGTGCAAATTAGCATGCTTTAATTGTACAATCCTCCCTCCCTGTACCAATGTGGTACGAGCCCAGTGCTGTTTTAAAATTCCCAGTTCCCATTCAACCAGAATTACATAAATCACATTTGAGAAATTTGTAGAAAGCAACTAATAAACATTGACGAACATAGTATATATAATCGTCATACATAGAACCAAAATTATAAAAGCATTAAAACAACATTAATAATTAAAGACTTAACTTGTAAATATACCCAAAATGTAACATCCCAAAGAAGCATTCACAAAAAAAACTCAACCCCATGAGTTAACAAAGTATACCCAAAATATAACCAAAAAACTTTACCCTAAATATTGACATCCACACTAGACCCCTGGGGTTTAGGCCGAAGTTTGATTGCCCCACCAATCTGTCATTGCGGCCTCATTCCCTGCCATTTCTTGTCCAACCTGAGTACTCAGCAGTGCTTGGAATGACCCTTCCCGATTTTGTTGAAAAGAGCCAGCGACATCCTATGTAGACCAATTTATAATGTTAGAACATGTTATTGTTATAAAAATTAATTATGTAGTTGAAGCCTTGAAATAACTTGTTTGTTGATCATACAGTACTATTACCCATTATTGTTGTACACTAAACTTGAGTTTGTTTTTTCAATAAAAATGAGGTAGTAATAGTTGGCCGAAAAACATATGATGGTACTTCATGAGACATGGTCATTTGCAGTCCTTCTATTGGGTGTATAACAATTAGTGTGTTTTGAGGCATGAATTACCCACTACTGGTACTTACCAGATTTGTACTACACCTTATCATTATCTTAAAAAAAACATTTGATAGTTAGTATTAAGTTCTCAATGCTGTACCCATTACTGTGAACACATAATTCCTGTCATTGCACATTTACCTTAGAAGTTCATTTCATGAAAATTTATAAATTCAACCAACATTCTAAAAGTACTTACCTGATTGAATTCATTTGGTAGTCTTGAAGGTACTTCCTGAGATTGTTGAGAGGTGGGATCTTCAACCTAAGCATTTGGAGTGCAATGTTATAATTTGGAGAGCACAAAATCCTATCAGAGTTGTAAGATTAACAACACTTAGATTTTATTATAAAAATGATACCTGCAAATAACCCATATTCCCTACTATACCATCTGGTGGTATTTCAGGACTGATAGCTGGTGCCTAAATTGAAATGTGAAAGAACAAAGGTTAGTAACGAAAATCCGTGAGCACAACCCTTTTAATTTAAAACCCTAAAATTTCCCCAAATATGAGTTTACTAACCTGTGAAGTAGGCTGTTGTAGCCCATGCATTCTGAATAACTGTGAGAACAATAATTGATTTTGGGTTTGATCTCTTATCCTCTCGGAGCGCTCCTCGGCGATACGGCGATCACGTTCTTGAATGATCGCGTCTACTTCTGCCCTAGAGAAGTTCTCCTGCACCCCAGTATTTGTCAACCCAGATATAGAAGATGATACGTGGCTGTGCCTTTCTCGGGATTTTGCTGTTTGCACATGTTGTTCAAGCAAGCTTCCAAAGCCTAGGACGCGGCCTTTTTTGGGTCCGCCAACGGCTGCCAAAAATAAGGTGCTCTCGTCCAAGGTATCATTGGCCTGATCAGCCCTCATTGCCTTAACCTTCCTCTAGTAATGGTAGCATATGATAAATATGTATTTAAAAGAAAATTGAGAAGTAAACAGTTTTTGTAATTGAGATGGCAATGAATTATAAGCCTGCTGTAGTGAACCTAATGAATGAAATTTTATGTACATACAAATCTACCCCTAATGATAATTACCCTTCCATCCTTACCCTTCATACAAATCTACACTTAATGGTAATTACCCTTCCATCCTTACCCTTTTGTAAAATTACCCTAATAATTGAAATATTATCTGTATAATGTACACCAAAAAGGCCATGTGTAATGTACTTGTAAAAGTTCTCTTTTAGGTACCAGCACTTGGTCCTTTCCTTGTAATGGTAATTGGTGGTAACCACCCTACTTGGATGGGAAAAAAATAGTACACTAATAAATTGAACTTACATAAACTTGCTCTTTTCTCGTGTTTGTAAATTGCAAGGAGTTGATATCGAACTCGTGAACCTGCCCTGTACTCTCCTCGGCTGTTGGATTCTCTCCTCCAATACCATCATTGTTATCAACATCTTGGGTCACATCCTCATCAGCAATACTCATTTGGGCCACAACAGGTGATACGCCATTCTCTCTTGCACAGTGCATATGGATGTAAAGGTCCTCCATGGTTGGCTTTTTCCCTTTGTTCAAGGTTGTCTCAAGATGAAAAAGAAGAATGACAATTAAATGTTAGATGACAGATTAATGTGGAAATAGTTATAGTATTAGATCAGAATTATTCATAAGTCTACCAGTTTCGTAAAATGTTGGTGAGCACTAGCTGATCCAGCATAGTGGGAGGCCGAATTTCCAGAGACAGTGCGATTTTGTTGGTTTTGTTTACTGACTAGTTGCCACTCATCTGAGAAGAAGATATCGCAAAGACCTTGCCAATGTACCGGGGCTACACACCAATGAGGCACATTGGCCTTCCATGCGAGAATGTCCCAACCATATAATTTTATGCGATTCTTCCTTGCTCTACACAGCTCCTCACCGTATCTTTTGGCTGCTATGGCCTCGAGTACTTCATGACAACGGTCAGGATCTTCATCTCTGCGGTATCTATATCTCTCCTACATCCAAGAAAATTAGGGATTATTTAAATTTATTTTTTGAACAATTGGAATGACAGAAATGGAACAAGACAGAATAGCATAAGTTCCTAATTTCCAACCAATAAACCAGCCATTAAATTGTGTATCTTGTCAAAATAGGAAACATAACAAGTGTGAGTTTATCTAATGTAGAACAATTAGTTATGAAGCTCATAAATGTGTAGGTAATATGGCATCAGAGTCTAAACTCATAAAAATAGGTTTGTGAGCGTATGAAAAGCTCAGGAGTTTAACTTTTGATACATGCTAGGCACAACAATCAACAGTTGACTGTAAGATTTTGCTTATCACGGTTGACATATACCTGACCTGGTTGAACATTGTGTGTTGGAGTTGTATCATTTAAATTTTGTTAAACTCAACTAGATCGTAAGATGAAGAGAACCATAATTGCAACAATAAAGAAAAAGCTGATATTTGATTAAGATTTACTTGATAGTTTTTTCTTTAAGGTCAGTTGGCAGTCGCCAGCCAACCAATACTACGGACAATAAAACTAAAGATATGTTTAAAAAAAGAAAAGAAAGCTTAATTGCTGGAAAAATTCTTCATTGAGTGCTTAATAGCTAGAAAATCATGACAACCTCTCTTGCACAAATCTGAAAAAGCTTAGTGCTTGATGAAACTACATAACAAGTGCGAGTTTAGCTAAATGTGATACAGTTAGTTATGAAGCTCATAAAGGTGATTGTAAAAGGTGATCGGTAATTAAAACTCCTAAAAATAAAGGTTACCAGAAATTCCCTCTCCAAGGACTTCTTCACTGTGTCATCGAAGCTGTGAAAAGATCTTACTGGTGCAGGCATGAGGCTAAGGGCAAGCCTAGTGATTGTTGCTGTTATCAATCTTGGTTCAGACGCGCAACTGAACTCGTGTGTGCCAACTCGCCATATCTCCGGTCGATCATCGAGGCACTCTTTCACAGGCTTTATCTTTCCAGGGCCTCGTCCCTTTTTCTTTGGAGGTTCAGATGGTGCAACTTCACCTTCGGGTGTAGCATTCAAACTGTCACCAACACCTATAGTTGGATCTGCACTACGGTTCCTCTTGGTGTATTTGGTTGCTTTTGCTCGAGCGACTTGTGTTTTTTTGCGGGGAGCCATTCTTCTTTTGCTAACAAGGAACAAGTGTGATGTTAACTACAATGTGTAATTTTGAAATGAAATGAAATGAAATGAATGAAGGTAACACATTTGACAAAATCCCCATCGGGAACATAACATATTTTACTATGCCCTTTTACAAAATTGCCAACTAACACATATTTAGCTCCTTTCTCTTCTTGCTGACAAAGGCTAGTTTTTTCTGGTATACTTGTCTTTCTGTTTTTTAAAATATTTTTAAAAAACAGTTAAATAAATAAAAGGTGGAAAATGAAACAAAATCCAGTTTTGACCCTAATTATATTGGGTATTGCATGTGGTGTTACCCAATGGGTATATAGGCTACTTTTAAATTTTACATGGGTTCACCATAAATAGAGTAGGCAGAAGCAGCCTTCACAATTTAATCAAGACTAATCAATTGGTGAATCTAACAATTGTTTACTCTATTCTAATAAACTGTTCACTCTAATCAAGTCTATCAGAGAATAAATGGTAAATAAATTCTACAGAAATTTGGATATATACCCATCATAACTATAAGATTTAGGTATTTCCCCATCGACATTTAAAAATTTGTTATTTTCCCACCTAAACTCACATAATTTAATAATATCCCCGTCACTTACTGTAATAAATTAAAAGTACAGTTTAATATTAGTAAAAAGAAGAGATGACCAGTTTCAAAACGTCCCCAATTTCTAATCATTGTGCTGACCAACTCTCAACTTAGATATTCACAAGTCGTACATAAAAAGCAAACAAAAGCTAGCATATTCATATATTTTGCCTAATAAGTTCTGACAGTACCAAATTAGCTTAATTTGTAACAATTATTAATAGAAGGGGCCTAATTTCAAACTAATATGAGAGAATGGAAGGAGAAAGGACACGATGTACCTACTGCCTGCCTCCGACAAGGAGAAAATGAGAGCCTAATGCCTGCCTCAAATCAAGGAGAAGATGCCGGAAGGAGAAAGGAAACGATGTACCTACTGCCTTCCTTTCGACAAAAATGACAGCCTGGAGCTGGAGAGTTAATTAGTTTGGCAGTTTTGGCGAAATTCGTGTGGTAAGTGAGAGGCTGGATAGAGAGGGCGAGAGGGCGGAGGGTTTGAGAAGATGGGCTAAATGAGTTTCTCTCTGTGCAATCAAATCGATTTGGTAAATAAGGGTATATTGCCTTGGTAACGTTTCCTCTGAGGTATCTCATATTTTGCTTGACCATGTTGTCATGATCCGATAGATTCTATGAGAGTTGAGATTGCTGGCACTGTCTTTGAACGGTTCAGATTTTCAATTTATAAAATTAAAATGTGTCATACCCCAGGTGAAATAATTGGCGATGAGTTTGAGCGGGCGCCCGGACGAAAATGAGTTCGAATGGGGGGAAATGAAAATTCGGCTAAGCGCCCAAACCTTGCTTGGAGACAGAGCGGTTATGGCTGGTTGCAAGTAAATGGCTATATTGAAGTCCCCTTGTATTGTGTAGGTCGTGTGCTGCAATCAGTCAAAACAGATCTTCTGAAATATTCGGCCAAGACCTAAGAAATTCTTAAAAATGATAAGGCAGTGGAATGAATATATTGTCTATCTTACTTTGTTATTAACTTGAAAAATTAAATATTATGGACTCCGTGTATTTTTTGAAAGTAAAATATTTGTTACACAAATATTGTTTAAGTTGAATTTGTAGATGCAATTAAAAAGTGCCCCTTGTGATTCATTGAATATTATTTATAATACATGATTATTAATTTCTGAAATAGTTGAGATGTACACCAAAAATTAAAAAAAATAAAAATAAATTATATTAGTTAATAAATGCAAGTGTTGAAGTTTTTTGCAAAAAAAGAATAATTTAGCACATTAAATTATATTATCTTGCATGCATATTGCATACATGGATCACATATGCTATGTATGACTATGAAACTTGAACCCTTGCATTGCGAGGTAATGAAGATGAAACGAAGTAAATCGTCGAATGGTCGATCGGAACCGTTAAAATTGAAGACCACTACATTTACAGTCTTGCTGGCAAGTTTGATCAAGAAATGTTTTCATTTAGCCCTCCATCTATGTGACCAAATATTTAAGCATCAAATGGCTACAAACACTTTGCGGTGGATCGAAACCAATACATAAGAATCAGTACTATATTTTGCATTGGTTACGTTCATTGTTACCTCTTGATCATTTTAAACTATATTTTGAGTTATTTCATCGCAGATCCACCGTTCAAATTGCATATACAAATGAACGGTCCGAAAAGATTTTATACATTTAGAGGGGGCAAAAAATGATGAAAGTACACAAAATTGATGTTATCAAGCATGACATGTCCACTTAAGATTTTACATAGTAATTGAAATTTTTTTAAGGATTTTTAAAAACTAGTTTGTGTACAAACCAGCACCTGAATAATTGCAGCTGTACATCCCATGCCCTCCGATCGGTGATTAATGGTGATGATCTACTCACTTCGACAACCGTTGGGTAGAGAGTGTCCAAACTCTGAAGTAAAGATATATTTACGTTTCAATCCGTGGCTAGATACTGATTGTGATGCTTTAAAATTCGCAAGTGGAGTTGCTGAAATCGCTCCGATTTAAACCCATATCTCATGTTACCTTAGGCTATAGAATTGGGGGTTAGGTCTCCTAAATTAATGCGAGACAATAGTATGCTATGTAACCTACATCCCATGAACATACTCTGACGATCCTAGCCCTTAAAAATTTCTATAGCCGAATCTCAACGAAATGAAAATAACAGGCGCAAATCTCTATCAATCTCTGAAGGTCGGGATCCCCATTGCACTTCACATTATTCTTTTGGAATAACAGCATACTTATTTCTGTCTCCACCAGAGAGAACATCGGACTTAGGGAAATTTTTGAAATCCATTTCTTTATCTCCTCCCTTCTACGCTCTCGCTCCACTCTCTACAAAACTTCTGACCGTCGCTCTTCCTTGCCACTAGTTCCCACCACCCTCTCTTAGCGCTGCCGCCTACCGGAATAAGCGACGTCTCTCTTCACTCTACCAGGGCTCGCTCAGTCCCAATCGATCGGAGATCGGGCAAACCCCAACTAGTGGTAGGTTCTTTAACTTAATGAACGATTTTGTTCACTGCTACTGGTAGAGAAAAACTGATTAATGTGGGGTTTTGTTAATCTAGGGTTTTGAGGTGTTTTTCTAGGGTTTTGTTAATCTTGGGCTTTGTTAATCTAGGGACCCGTTAATCTAGGGTTTTACTTGGTCTAGGATTTTGTTAATCTAGTGTTCAATCTAATCTAGAGTAATGCTTGCCCCTATTTGCGGGTCATTTAGTGCTTCCACCAATGATTTATGATTTAGTGCACTGGTGATTTACATCTGCAACCAAAATTCAACCTAAATTAGTGAATGTATCTGTCTCGATTTGAGCCCCATTCGAAACTGATTTCCTGTTTCATTATATCTTCTCTCTTTGTTTTCTTTTTTAATTAGTTGGTTTTTATTGGGAGACTGTCAGAATGTTTTTTGCATGTTGGGACAATAAATTACTAAATGTACATTTTGAGTAGAGATATATGTATATATAGCCATTTGAATGAATGAATGATATCGAAAACTGAGAATTGCATATATAAATTCAATCAATGATATAGGAAATTCAGACTTTACATTTTTGCATGTTGGACTCCAACTTCCCTGGTATTTTTCAAGAGAGTTAAACACATTATCAGTTCGAAAGTTTTCATGGGTATACCGGTAATTTTACCTAATATGTAGTTTGAGCAGAATTGTATCAATGTAGTTTGACCACTGTCGACTTTTTTCTACAGAATACATGGCAGAAAATGATGATGGCTCCCAAGTCGAGAGGGTTGTCTCCCCATCCAAAGCGAGGTTCACCAAGGCCGACATTGCAGGAATGAAGATGCGACGGTTGAATCCATCCGAAAGCCCGCCAGCTCCGCCAATACATGCATCCCAAACGAAGCTTCCAACGGTGTGGGAAGCCCCCGAGATAGAGGCAACAGAGCCACCACATAATCCAGCTCCGGCACAACAATCTCACAAGTCTGTCAGGGGCCGAGCCAAACGCAACAGCTTGAGCACATGCCGGCCCTTCCGCCGCTCATCAAGGTTAAACTCTTCGAGCACAGCGCTGCAAGATTCTCCATCTGATGAAGGTATTTTTTAAGTTGAATTGGTGGAATTTCATGTATACCACCATCTTGAGAGAGAGTGAGAGAGAGAGAGAGAGAGTTTAATAATTTAGAATTTGCCCTTGTACCAGCGCTTCAAGTACTTGTACAAATTGAGTACATTAAGGGCATGTATACCCAATTATGAGTAGGGAAATCCATTTCAAGAATATCATGTATACCCAATTTTCTGAATGAAGCTATACAAAAAGTTAACTGAGAAATGAAAGTAGGTAATAAAAAGACGACATTTATACTAATGTAGGAACACCGCCTGAGCCTGAACCCACCAAGCCAAAACCTGCCAAGTCACTGCCTCCCATGTCAGAACCTGCCAGATCGTTCCCCATGGAGTCGGAGCCTGCCAAGTCAGTCCCCACCGAGTCGGAACCTCCCGAGTCAGTGCCCACCGAGTCAGAACCTGCCAACACAGTCCCCACTGAGTCAGAACCTGCCAAGTCACTGCCTCCCATGTCAGAACCTGCCAAGTCAGCGCCCATCGAGTCAGAGCCAACCGAGTCAGTCCCCACAGAGTCAGTCCCCACCTCTCTTGACCCAACCGAGTCCGAGCCTAACGAATCAGTCCCAAACGAGTCTGAGCCAACCGAATCAGTACACACCGAGTCCGAGACAAACGAATCCCTGCCTCCCAAGTCGATGTCAAATGCCTCGCTCCACCCTCTGATCAGCCATCTGAATATCCCCACTGGAAAAAAACATCCCAATGTCAGTGCCATCCGCCGCTCACCAAGGCTCCACTCGGCAAACACAGTGCAGAAAGATGTTATTGCTGGTGAAGGTACCAATTTACATTTTTCTTCGTACAATTTAGCTGTCAACGGAGTGGAGGGTTATTTTTAACATCTGATGAAGGTCCAAATTTTTTACTAATTGCTGATCACAGTTAATTTCATTAATTGCTACATTTTCAAAGTATTAGTTAATTGAAAAATGCTGGTAAGGGTTAAACATTATTATTTTGAGTTCTGATTAGAGTTAATTTTAATATTTTCATCATTAATTAAATGAAAATAACTCCATAGTAGTTTATTAATTGGTTTTCCATATTCAAATTTAGCATCTGAGTCCGAGCCAGAGGTAGAGGGATCTCAGTCAGTGCCATCTGATTCAGTGCCATCCGCACTGGCATCCGAGTCCGAGCCAGAGGGAGTGGGGTCTGGTGGGACCCAGCATGCTGACACACTGGATAGAGAGGCAGGGAGTGATGGAGACGGTACCAATTCAGATTTTAATTCCGCACATCCAGCAATCAAGGATGATGATGGTGGTAAGAGAGGTGTCAGACGCCGCCCACTCCGGAACTGTGATGAAGCAAAGGAGGCCAACAACAGACCACTTGACGAAGATAATGCTCGGGATGGTGAAGGCAACTCAAAGAGAAAGAGAAATGCGAAGCTGAAGACTGAGGTGCGGCGGGCTCGGGGTATGGCCAAGCCTCGTCAACCATCAGCAGCAGACATGCGGCCTGAACTGACGGTTGTCGGTGACGCAGAGTTCACATCCACTCCTCTTTGCACAAAGGTGATTACCACAGTACGGGTCCTAACCTTAGAGAACCTGCCGGGACCATATAGGACATACAATATGTTTCCTATCAAGGCGCGGTTGGAGATACTAAAGAAATTCTTGCAGAGGTATTCGTGGGGGGAGGGGGAAGATGTGCAACGATGTCTAGATGTCTTTGAGAGAATAGCATCAGAAGCATATTACCGCGAGATGACAGAATTGAGGAGGAAGTACACGAAGAAATACGGCAAAGACAAGGAAATCTGGAAAGACTTCCCTCCACAGTGGTGCAAGAATCCGGACTATTGGAAGGGGTTGTGTCTCATTTGGTCGAAGGGGAAATGGGACCAAATGTCAACCACCAACCGTAATAACAAAACATACAAAGGGAGCGTCATCCATCATGTCGCTGGTTCGAGGTCATCGTTTCGGCACAAGCAAGCAATGGTACTGGTTTACTACCCTTTTTATTTCTCCATTCATTGCAGAAGTCAAATTTTTCTGGTTTCTTAAGTTACACAATTTTTTTAGCCAAAATGAGTTACCATATTTTTAATTGCATAAGGTACTTAAACAGCGGCTTGGAATCAGTGATAGCATGAGTGATAATTAGTTACTTAAACAGCGGCTTGGAAACAGTGATAGCTAAATGAGTTACCATGTTTTTAATTGCACAAGTTACCATATTTGTTACCCTTTTCTTATGTTCCATGCAATTCATTAAAAAAAGTGATAATTTTCCCTACAAATTATAGTGATAAAGGAGTGATAATTTGCAGTCCCTACAATTTAGTGATAATTTAGAGTCCTACATCCGAGAGTATGTAACAAAAGTGATAATTTTGTGGTGAATGTATAGAACATAATATATATTAGATATGACGGTTTTATATTCACATATAAATTGCAGGTATCCGAGAAGGGATCACCGGTGGGAATAAAGGAAGTTTTCGACCGGATTCACATGAAGGATTCGGTGTATGTAAACGAGAAGGCAGAACGTTATGCGGTATGAGAGATTAAAATTCACTTAATTTTAGTTCTGAAAACATAGAATTTCCTATATGGCAACAACGGACTTCACATTTTACTTATTAACAAATGCAGAACAAATTTGAGGACCTTAGGTACAATTACAGTAGGGTGATGTCAGAGGAGGAGATATGGGAGCTTGCTGTAGATGGAGAAGATAGACATGGCCGCTTATTCGGTTTTGGAAACAATTCGAGGACCTGCCGAGTCAACCAAGCATTGGCTGCAGAGGATGCAACAATGTCGGATCCTGCCAAGAGCACTGCCACATCGGCTGAAGATGCGAATCAAACATTCACAAAGGCACAGGTGGCGATGATACTTGCATCGAAGCTAGCGGACGAACGTCGAGCGTTTGCTAATGAGATAGCAGCCCAAGAGAAGCGCCACAGAGAAGAATTTGATGCGTATAAGAAGAACGATGTTTACAACAAAGCATGTTTTGCGTCGCTATTCCGAGCAACTGGAGCCCCTATTCCACCTTGTAATGTAAGTTCGCCATTCTGAAACCATAAATCAGATTTCTGTAAGCTTCTTTTGATATGTGATTAAGCAACTGGAGCCATTTTCGTTATCTGAACCTTTAAAACCAATCATCTTCCCATGGTTAACACTTAAGAGCATGCTAATTTAACAAATTTACAATCTGTTAATAACCTAATTTTCCCATGGTTATCAACTTACAACCAAGTTTAACTGTTATTAACTGGTATTTTCTTTGCTATGTAGGAGGGGTCATCCAAGGGGAACGATGGTGAGGGAGCCCGTGGGGGGGGAGAGGGACCACAGTAGTCACCAACTATTTTTCAAGAAGGCACTGTCACCGGTTAATTTGTAATAATTTAATGAACACGGTAGGTTATGAAATTTATTTTAATTGCTATGTTTTGATATAACTGACTATGTGAAGAGGGTGAACAAAGTAGGATGTGAAAATTACTGTGTTTTATGTGTTTTCACATTAATTGCATAAGTAGGATGTGAATTATGTGTCAATTCTGTGTTTTATGTGTTTTGACATTAATTGCATAAGTAGGATGTGAATTCTGTGTCAATTCTGTGTTTTATGTGTTTTGAACATTATTTCTCTCCTTGTCAATTCTGTTTTTTTTTTGTGCTTTGCCAATGTGTGTTTTAATATGATGCGTACACTGGGTACGCTAACAGGAAATAAAATTTTACATCACTTACGTGCCATTATTTCCATCGGTATAACGATGGAAATAATAATTGCTCTCTGGAAAAAACCACCTCTCTTCGTTTAAGTCGGGTAAAGTGAATAAAAAACAACGGTCTGTTGTGTCCCCTCGCGGAATGACGCCCAGCTCTCTCCTACCAATCTCCTTCCTCTCATCCCTCTCACCTCTCACCTCTCACCTATCTCCTCCCTCTCACCTATCTCCTCCATCTCACCTCTCACCTCTCACCTCTCACCTATCTCCTACCTCTCCTCTATCTCACTTCAATGCTTCTCTCAGTAAAACCCTAGTTGCATCTTCTTAGCTCAACGCAACATTTGGTATGTAATCATTCTCCATTAATGACAAGCTTAAATGGTTCATATGTAGCATAAGTTGGTCCATTTTTGTTTCAGAGGTATAGCTAGCGATATCAACCATAGTTTCCCCTTATTTGTGCTGAAATCTCTCAACCAAATTAAACTAATACAAGCTTGGTCAATTGGTAGCATTACTCGGCAATTAAACAAATTGCATGTTCGTAGCTAACTCATGTCTCTTGTCCAACAATTAACTAGTCAAATGGCAACGGATCGTAGATGGATGTACAACCGATGTAATGCCAATGGAAGGCTTCTACCCGATTTCATAAAGGGTGTGAAAGAATTTGTAGATGTAGCAATCTCCAATCCCTCGGTAGTGACTGTCCTCCACAACAAACAGTGTATTGTATGCCCATGTAAAAAATGCGAAAACCTCTACACCAAAGACTTGCAAACCGTGAGAATTCATCTTTACCAATTCGGCTTCCGAGAAGGATATGAACATTGGCACGCACACGGAGAGGAACGTCCCAACTCATCTACCAATGACACACACCATCCACCTTTTGAGCCATACTATGACAATTATAATGTGGGAGGTGACATGGTAAGGGCATCCGCGGGTTCTAATTTCGATTGGGAGGAGGAGAGACCTACCGGAATGGCTAAAAAATTCTTTGACATGCTAGCCGCATCGGAAACACCGCTGTGGGAAGAAAACATAACGGGTCAATTGAAATGCGAATCACACACAATCTTGTCGGCCGTGACACAAGCAATTGCCTTGAAATCGGAACACCAATTGAGCCAAAAATGCTTTGATGGGATGATGAGTCTTATTAAAAGCATGCTTCCCCCTAGTGAGAAAATGCCGGAAAATTTCTATCAAGCCAAGCGATTGATCGATGGATTGGGCATGGAACATAAGAAAATAGACGTATGCCCAAATTTTTGTATGCTTTATTACAATGATGCGAACAAGGACAAGACGCAATGTGATGAGTGTGGTACACCGAGATACAAGCCACCGGGGCCTAATAAGAATGCAAAGCCGGTTCCACAAAAGATTCTTCGTTATCTACCCATCACTCCGAGATTGCAACGGATGTACATGACCAAATCAAATGCGGTCAAAATGAGATGGCATAAGGAAGGTTTCCGTGATAAGCCCGGGATTATGGTGCACCCGGCCGATGGCGAGGCTTGGAAGCACTTCGCACGGAAATATCCGGCGTTTGCCGCCGAGGTGAGAAATGTTTGGATGGGGATAACGACGGATGGGTTCATGCCATTCAACTCAAATGCATCTCCGTATTCATGTTGGCCGGTATTTGTTTTTCCATATAACCTACCACCCGGGATGATAATGAAAGAAGATAGCATGTTCCTCGCGCTTGTCATTCCTGGACCTAAGCATCCGGGTCGGGACATTGACATACTTCTTGAACCTTTAATTGACGAATTGCAGAAATTGTGGACAGTTGGAGAAATTACATGGGATGAGTCTCAACAACTTAATTTTAAGATGCATGCAACACTTCTGTGGTCGGTAAGCGATTACCCCGCGTACGAGATGTTATGTGGGTGGGGTACTAAAGGCCGATTGGCATGTTTTCATTGCATGGGTGCAACAAAGGCATTCCAACTAAAGCATGGTGGGAAATCTACATGGTTCGGCTGTCATAGATGTTTTTTGCCTCTAGATCACCCATTTCGTCGCGATAAGAAAAATTTCATAAAAGGTAAGGCCGATTTTGATCGGCCACCACGAAGAGTAACTGGAGAGGAGCGGCAAGCAATGGTGAGTAAACTAGGGGGTATGAAATGGGGTAAAAAAAATGGCCTCGACCAGTTTGATGGTTATGGTCATACTCACCATTGGCAAAAGAAGAGTATTTTTTGGAGCTTGCCCTATTGGAAGGACAATTTGTTGCAACACAACATTGACATGATGCATTTGGAGAAGAATTTCACAGAAAATCTGATTTACACTCTTTTAGGTATGGGGACCAAAAACAAGGATAATGAAAAAGCCCGGAAGGATTTGGCTCTCCTTTGTAATCGTCCCAATCAGAACCTAATCCTAGACCCGGATAACCCACAGAAGCTGCGAAAACCCAATGCTCCCTTCACACTCTCTCCACAACAAAGGAGGCGGGTTTTAATATGGCTCAAGGAGAATGTCAAGTTTCCCGATGGCTACGCATCGAGTTGGTCAACATGTGTAAACCTCACCACGAACACCCTAACTGGGCTAAAAAGCCATGATTTGCATGTGTTCATGGAGCGACTTCTTCCCGTAGCATTTCGAGACTTTGTTCCTGATTATGTATGGGATGTCCTGTGCGAGATTTCAAGCTTCTTTAGAGAGATTTGTGCCAAGGAGCTTGATTCATCCCGTATCGACCAATTAGAAAAGGATATTGTGGTCACAATGTGCAAAATGGAAAAGATTTTCCCGCCAGGTTTTTTCGATTCTATGGAGCATCTTGTAGTCCATGTATGTCATGAGGCTAGATTGGGTGGACCGGTGGGGCCTCGATGGATGTATCCATGCGAAAGGTGTGTTTTTATTTAATCTCTTTCTGACCCATGTGAAAGTTGTGTTTTTATTGTATCTATCTTTTAAACATCCATAAACCAATATTTCAATTACAGACGTAACAAAGAACAGAGAATGAGAGTCACGAACAAGGCACGGGTTGAGGGTTCAATTGTCGAGGCTACAATTGTTAAAGAAATTGGTACATTTTGCAAGCATTATTTTGCAGAGAGGTCTAACCCTAACCCACAAGAGGTTGGAACAAGTAACCCTCCGCGGGTACGTCTATCAATATTTGATACGGCGGGACGTTTCTTCACACGGCCAACTCGAAGGACTCTTGATGATAAGGAACTTAAAGCTGCACACACATATGTCATCCTCAATTGTCCGGAGATCAAAAATAAATTCTTAGGGTACAATCTTATGAAATGTTTATTTGGATGAATTCAAAATCACCTGTTCCAAACACAATACTAATATTTTATATTTTGCCATGTTTGAATGTGTAGAGAGTTTGATGCATGCATGCTAGAGTCTGGACAAGCCAAAGTCCGTGAAGATGGGTTCGCAGATTGGCTACGAAAGAAGGTACTATCTGATCATAATTGCGACCCCTACATCTGAAGGGTAGGACTCATGCCACAAAAACAAGCGGATTGCTATGAAGGGTACGAAGTTAATGGATTTCGATTCCACACGAAAGCATATGGGGAAAACAAGTCAACAAATAGTAGTGGTGTTTGCATTAAAGGAGAGTGGGATGGAATTGACACACCACAAGACTACTATGGAATTCTACAAGAGGTAATTGAGCTTGATTATGATGGACTTAACAAGGTCGTTCTCTTTAGGTGTAATTGGTTTGACATAACAAATGGTGTAAGGGTGGACATTCAACATGGAATTGTTGAGGTCAACCATGCTTCCCGACTTAAAAATTATGAACCATTTGTATTGGCACCTCAAGCGATCCAAGTTTTCTACCTACCTTATGCATCGGATAAAATTGAAAGACGCCAATGGTGGGTGGCTATGAAAACTAGTGCGAAGGGAAGGTTTCGTGCCGAGGGCGGTACCGATGCAAACCTAGAGTTTTTCCAAGACGAAATGCCGGATCACTCAATTGAAGTTTCAAATGGTCAAGAATATGATTGGGATGCTATGGCCCCTCAAGAAGCCGAGTTCGAGCTAGTAGACAATACGATGTCACAAGGTGATGAAGAGTTAGAGGACAACCCAATTGAGGAAATTGACGAGGAGTTGGACATGGACCAAGGTGAGGATGAATTTGGTTTCTAGGCCTTCCAATCAAAAGTTTTAATATTTTTGAATCAATAATTGTATATGTCTTGTGTAACAAAAGTTGTACAATTATTTTTGTTTCTAAATGCAAAAATTTTAGTTATTTAAGTATTGAATTCTTATATACTACTATTATTCAAGTTGTTGTGATTTATACTAAAAATCATCACTAAAAGGAGATATCAAATAAACAGAAATGAATGTCTCCAGCAAGCAAACAATTGCATGGGCAGGAATTAAACTAGTTGCATGGGCAATCCCATGCAATTAATGAGAACCGTCAGTCCATACTATTTGCATGGGCAAGTAGTGGACTATTTGCATGGACCTTCAATAAAATATAATATAAACAGGGGTTAAGTAGTTGCATGGGCATGGGGTTGAGTTGTTGCATGGGCCTTTAATAAAATATAATATCTAAGATGTGATTAAGTAGTTGCATGGGCATGGGGTTGAGTTGTTGCATGGGCCTTTAATAAAATATAATATCTAAGATGTGATTAAGTAGTTGCATGGGCATGGGGTTGAGTTGTTGCATGGACCTCCAATTAATTATAATATCTGACTTTCAAAATGTATTTGCATGGGGAGATTGAAAACAGTTGCATGGTTGCACATTACACATTTACATGGGATACTTGTTGCATGGGCTTTGCCTTGCAACAAGTTTTACGAATTCAGAAATGCCATTTCTTTTGCATGGGCTGTCTTTACCATGCAACAAACTAGTGCTGCCCATGCAATAAACTCATATTCTAGTAGTGTATGCTCTCAAATGTCTTCAAAGTAGCGAACTAACCTAGCATCTATTGCAAACACAATGAGAAAATAGAGCAAATATAACTAAGCTCCAGGGCATTTGGTCAAATTCAGACCAACATGCTTCACCTTAATTATTTAATTGAATAGGTGAATTTAATCAATTAAGCTCCATTTTAAATGCTAAATCAAGTCAGGGCTTCACCATATTTAATTAACCAACTCTTAATCATAAACCTAGAAACGATCTCAATTGAAACTAAATTTGACCCATTCAAAATATTCTCAGATTTTGTAGATATAGCCAGATATTGATATGCTGAGCATCTTCACGAAAGTTAAAAAGGTACATATTTGGATTTTGTAGGGTTTACAAAACTGAAATGGATTTGAAAAAATATTTTAGTTGAGAAAAATCAACAATATTATGGAATTATAACAATATCCATAGAGGTACTAATGATGTTGCGCGTATTACCAAAAAATCAGAGGGAAGCGACATCGCCATGTGAGGAGGTCCAAGGGACCTCTACAGTTTTGTATCTCCAACTGATATCGATCGAGAGATGGAGGTTGCGACAAGTGTGCACGGAGAAGGGCTGCGAAGATGAGGCAGGCTAAAGGAGAGGAAGCGGGGATCCAGGAGGCGGAGGCGAAGTGGAGGCAGGGCACAAGGAGATGATGTGAAGCGCAAGTAGATGAAGTGAGGGAGGAGAAGAAGAAGAGAGAGATTAGAGCATCTACATCCCTGAAACTATTAGAGTTTCTAAATAACTGTTAACTGTTTTTTAGAAATTAAACCTCTCTTAATTTTTAAGCCTCCACATCCCTGAAACTAAAATTAGAGTTTTCTAATTGCCACGTCACAACTTATAAAATTTCTTATTAAGTTATATTTGCAAGAGAAAGGAATCTCAGCGAATCATTTCGCCACGTCATAGTTTATAAACGATTTCTTATTAAGAAATTATTGAGCAAAGTTGCTAAATAAGAAATTCATCTACATCCCTGAAACTGGTTTAGCAACTGCCACATCAGATTAGAAACTCTAAGAGTTTCATGAGACAAAAAATTTCCGTCTCCGTTTGATTTCAGCGATAAATCAAAATCAGAGATCGCACGAATCGTAAACAGATCGGATGGTGCTGGGGCTATCACTGGGAGGGTTTGGTGAGCCTAGCATATGCTAGCCTTACTCCTTTCTTATAATATACATACATTATTATCACTATTGTTTTCATATTTTTTAATCAAAATGAAATATTTTCAAATCAGTCCAAATTTGATATACGTATTATTTAAAAAATTAATAACATTTCTATATTTTTATCTTTCTTTTAAAGAATCTCGATATAGAAGCTATCAAGTATACTTCTATATTTTTTTTTTAACAAAACTGACAAACACTTTTATGATTTTAGTTTTTAAATTTGAACAATATTTTTCAAAATACAAAATAAATATAATAAAATTAAATATACACTAAAGCTGTATTATATAAAAATTAAAGGCATGCTAGAATTTCCCTTAATCAAAAACTCGTATCCCAGACTGCCAAAAAAAGCTACTATTGATTACTAGAAATTAAGAAATTGGTCAGATATCCACAAACTCAACTTTTTCCACAGATTCGTCAAATCTTTTTTAATTGCAAAATGTTGAAATTAAATTTGAACAAAGTAGTACAAATAAGAAAACCTTATGAAGTTATTAATCATGTGATCACTGTGCGCAAGCTGATTTCATCCAACCTGCGTCACCTGTATAGTCATGCAATATATCATACCCCTTTTATTGCCAAAAGGTTAAAAAACACGGGTAAAATTTCATCATTAAGTTTCCTGAAGAGCACTCGTACCTATATATGGTCAAAGTCTAATTTCAAGCATGGTGTTGCTTATCCAATTTGTGTTGTCATTTACTCGAGCAATCACTATTTAGAAATTACATGTCACATTGCATATTTGCATCTCAGCTCGGTCAAAGGTCAAAACGCAAAAAATCCATTTCTATTAGCGGATTGGTTCCTGTTCGTTTAAGCAGAGAATGTACAAAAGTGGTTAACTTTCTGCAGTGTCACATGAATCTCAATACAAAGTGTATGCAACGAGGGATCAGAATCTGCTGCGATCCGTGATAGGTGAACAGTATCCTGCAATTTCTACTTTTCTCAATCCAGCTGTCGAATTGTTTCGAGATGCGTACACAGAAAAATTAACTGTTCCGAGATACGTGCACAAAAAAAGTTAACGATTGAATTTGAAAAAGCAGAAATTTCAGAATTACTGTTCACCTGTCACGGATCGCAGCAGATTTATTTCCCGGAGACACTAATCCCTTCCCAATTTAGACATTTCCAAGTTGAAGAGTATAGTGAACCCGTGACCTCTAGTTTGAATTTTGACTTGAATCAACATGTACGGTATATCCCTTTGAACAGTATACTATAGTAAAAAGCCAATTATGTCACGCCTTGCGTAGCCCTCTAGGCTATAGTGCTATATATACGTACCCACGTAAAAAAATTGCAACTAATAATTGTATGTAAAGAGAAGAGAGCAAGGAACAAAAGATATAATGAGTGCCTCAATAGACGCCTTGGCCATGGCCGGTGCTGATTATACAAAGTTTTATCGAAATATAGATGAAGTCGATAAGCTCGATCCACCGTATCTCTGGGCATGTAGTAATGAAATAGATGAACGGAGCAGCAAACGAGAAATGCGGGAAAAGTACTGTGTTCTAGATTCTCTCATTGCAAAATCAAGATCAGATGAAAATGACAAAGAGGAGATGAAGAAAGAACTGGTTTTATGGGCTAAAGCAGTTGCTGCATCTGTTAAAGAATAAATTTGCTGATTACTAATTACTTGGAGAATTCACAATTTGAGAAGTGGATATTATATGTATATACATTCTTTATATATATATATCTTTGTCGATCATGTTGTGTAGCTAATTAACGAAATCTTCAGTATATTATTAGAATATTTTTTAATTGAATCACTTAGATTCTTCCTTGTAATTAGCATTTTTATTTTGTTGTATATATTGTTAGAATATGATATATTTCGGTGGAGGGAAGGTAGACAAATTCTGATATTTTTCAACAGAAATTATATTTTCTCTTTCTCAAAATATATTATCCTTTTCTTCTCTTACTTTACAACTGAGATACAACTCTATTTATAGCCTTAGACATGCCTCTTAAAATTCGTACAATAATTAAAACAAAACATGATTCAAAACAACTCAAAACAGAATACAAAGCAGCACAGTAAATTCTGACCCTTGATTACTAAAACTGTCATAACTTATTCTAGGGAACTCCAAACACTTGAAACTTGAACCATCTGAATCTAGACTCGAAAACACATAAAATACATAATTTATTTGTCCAGAATGACCTCCATTTGCCCCTTCAACTTCACATTTAATATAGCCTCTCTTGCATTGGTTCCCATTATGTCTATGACTGCTAGCTTATGGATAGAAATTAGCCTCACGGTGGATGATACAGACTATCTCCGGAGAGATTAGGTCGCAATAGATCTAAGCATGTCCTAATTCGAGAGGGATTAGTCCATGCTGGTAGGTGTGTATTTATTACGTGTCTGAGTTAGAACTGAGTGTAGATCAAATAGGTACGTAACTTTATTCTTTATGTACCGAATATCTTTGAGTTGTGGTCCCGATCTCAATGTTTTTCATGGTATTTATAGGCCTATAGGTCGGTTTAGGTCTCGTACGGACACTCGACTGGGCCTTATCTCGCAGGCCAGTAAGTCGGTTCGAGTCTTCGTATGGACGACTCGAACGGCTTATCTCGTGGGCTGGTGAGTTGATTAGAGTCGCGTATGAACCATTTGGACGGGCCTGCTTCTTGAGCTTGCCACCTGGGTTTAGTGCTCAGCTCACAGTAATTTTAAAGTAGTGTAAGGTGAGAAAGGTATTTTCAACCTCTAGTCCAGAGCTTGAAATTAAAAAGTCAAAGCAAAGAAAATACGTACAAACGGTGGTCATGATCTCAAACCCCAAAGTTCATGCCTTAATCTATCAAAATTAAGGCATTTTCTTATCCTGTAGGAAAAAAAAAAAAAATGGAAGCAGAAAGGAGGACTCCCTAATCTATGGCGATTCGATATTTATTAATTAATTTTATATTTTTTATTAATAAAACATTCGGTCATCACTATTGTCCCCATAATAATATTTTTGGGGATGCATTGTAAGAATAAAGTGAATAACAACGTAAAATGCTATTAAGTCACATATCAGATCTTAGTGTACTTCAAAGAGTGTTAAATCACTTTCATGATTCTAATTTTTTTAATTTATGTTTATTAAAATTGAATTGAATTTTCTTCTTCTTTAAATTTTTATATAGTTCAGTCATATATCAAATGTTTGCTTATAGCCTAGTGGTTAAAATTACTCATTGATGTTGTGGGAGTACTTGAATTCAAATTCTACCTACCACATTATATATATTTACATTTTATTTTTCAGTCGACCCTCCTATATAAATTTCTAGTTTCGCCCTTGACGTAAAAGATGTCATTCTAGTTGCCCTTAGAGGTTATTCATAGGGGTGTTCATCTAGTTCAGTTTAATCGGTTTTAAACCGAATTGAGAGAGTTCAATTTAAACTGTTTAGTTTTTCCAGTTCATTTTTAAAACTGGTTTAATACTTCGGTTCGGTTCAATTTAAAATATTTAAAATTGGTTAGACCAAACCAACCGAAATTTTTAAACTCATCCCCAATCGGAACCAAACATAAAAAAAATCAAAATTTATAATATAACAAATTTTTTGGTTTTAAATCCATCATTAAAAAAATAAAAAATAAAAAAATAAATGTTTATTTTTATGATTAATATCCAATTTTGGTTCAATCGAACAAACGAAATTTACTCGGTTTGGTTTTTATTTTGTTCTTATTCTATTTCGGTTCGGTTTGATTTTTGAAAACCGAATAAAACTTTTGTTTGCATTTTTTAATTCAGTTTGGATCGAACCGAACCGATGAACAACCCCTAGTTATGTTAGTGTAATAATCTAGAAGTCAATAAAACGATAAATGTATCATATATATTTTGTTCATGAATTGAATGATTAATCATTTTGTGTTTAATCATTTTGTTACCTTGAGTATTATTGAATTTATGAATCATTTCGAGTTCATGACTGGAATTGTGAAACTTCATAATATAGATGATAATACTCTTAAAAGTCTCTAACCAAGGTAATTAGCAGGAACACTAATTACCGCGATAAGGTTAGTGTGTGGATTAAATGATGGTTAAGTTTTACAAACCATAGACAAAGAGTTGTCATTTTAATCACACAGATACATGTTAGAGAACATGATATTTGACAGACCCCAAATGAAACATTAAATGGAATTGTGTTTGTGTCATTAATGTTTTCATTTTAGTGTTAAGTTCTAAAGTATGAGATATTCATTTTTCCTACATAAGAGATGTATATGTGTGATTGCTATCTAACGCTATCCGTAAAAAGTAGCTATAAGGGTAGTTTTTCGGTATACATAGTTTATGCGGAGGAAAAGATGGTTTATCAAAAGTACTATTGTCCCTCGTATCTCAATACGAGCTATAGCATCACTGGGCCCCTTGATAGAATATGATTATCTGGATCCAGTATGATTACAAGAGTAAACATATTTGATAATCTATTCAGGATCAAGAAAAGATTAAGCTTGCAAGGATGACACACACCTACCTTGAAACTAATCTGATAGCTATGAGACAAAAGAATTAACACGAAGTAAATCGTTTACTGGATCGTGATATTGTACGGTACAGCATCATCTGTGTAATTGGTGTCATAATGTACTTGCCAGGTGCCACCTATGATTATAGAAGTTAGAACAGTTCTAATTCTATTTGCCAACATAACACAGATCCTATCGGGTCACACCAATAGGAAAGTAATCAGAGAAATTTTATGATTAATTATAAAGTGTTATAATTAAGAATAAAATATATGTCATGGAGATGACATGCTTAAACCGAATTAAATTTATAAACGTGTATAACACGTCGTATAAATTTATCGCAAACGCAAGAAATACAATTATTCAGAATAATTGTATATATATATATATATATGGATTAAAATATTAATTATGAATTAATATTTTGGACCAAAAAGTCCAATTTGAATTTAGGCCTTAATTAAATTTAGAATTTAATTAAAAACCTAAATTAAATTAAATAAATTAAATGAAAATGTTTAATTAAAATATATTAAACAAATTGCCAAAATCAAATTTGATTTTGCATCTTATAACCGACTATGTTTTGAACCGCCATTAATTGCTATATAATGGCATGAATGGTGTGAGAAAATATTAATCAAGTTCATTCTAAGTTCTAATCAAAGTACGAATCAGAATCTGATTCGATTCGTATCTAATTTCTCTCTCAAATAGTGATTTGCAGAAAATCTGATTATCCATATATATATTTTTGCGAGAATAAAAGTTATTCTTGTGAATAGTGTTTTGTCAGAAATTTCGTACTTTCGGTGAATAGTGATTTACCGAAAACCGCGACTTTTCGAATACCGTTGGTATAGTATTTCTGGCAAAAGAAATACCAACTCTCTGGTAGTTCCTGGTGGATAACCGATAGAGGCACTATATTTTTGGTGCTTGCTTAACCGGGTCAGACAGTCGGGTCAGACTGCATTCCAATTTGAATTTGGAAGCAAGGTAAAGAAATGTTATATTAATCTATTTAATTGTTAAATAGATTTAATCTTTTAGAAATCAATCAAAGGAGTAGATCTATAAACTGATTAAAATACAAGTAAATACGGTTTTACTACTTTGGATCTCTACATGATTAATCTGGTATGTAACTCTCGGTTATTATCCGACATACTACTTAATCTATGATCTGAATGAGTAAAGTTTTACTTACGGTTTTTAATCTAAGAAAAGGATTGAACAGGTATGTAACTCTCGGTAGATTATCCGACATACCACTTCAATCCTTTTGGCTTGAGTTAGAAGTAAAAATTTTGTTTTACGGTCTTTCCGCAGCTTAAGCCTAATGGCTTTGGGTAGCCTCAAAACCCTACAAGTTATTCATCAACAACCAAGTGTCATTGTCATTTTTCTTATTTACTCAAGAACTACGTGCATTGTCATGAACTGGCAGGATTGATGATTCTTGTTATTTTTGAGAGATTGAACCTTGAGGAGAAAAATCATGAATCTTTTGTATATTTTTGTTATGTTTTTTACAATAGAGATTTCTATCTATTTATTACAACTTTCCAACGGTTAGAAATATTGTACCGTTGGTACCTATTCTAATTGCTATTTGATACAGCTGTCACTACTACAGAAATGGTCATTGTACACGGCACATTGTACACGGACTTGGCAATTTTATAGAAAAACCGTGTAGAAGTTGTAATTTTTTGGATGCCTGAAATATCTGTAGGATCTCTACACGGATATTTATAAAAGAATCAGTGTAGAAAGACGTGAGAGAGCTACACGGACGTTTACTAGAAAATGTACACGACTTATTGTTTAAATAACAGTGGAGAAAGCCTTGAGAGAGCTACACGGATATTTAATTAAAGAACCGTGAAGAAAGGTAAGAATTGTACACGGATGTTTGTTTAAATGACCGTGTATATAACCCGTAGGAGCTACACGGATGTTTAATAAAGATCCGTGTAGAAATGTCGAATTTGTACACGGTTTTTTGTTTAAATGACAGAGTAGAAAGCCTTGAGCGAGCTACACGGACGTTTAATAAAGAGCTGTGTAGAAATGATATTTAGGTTTTTTGTTATATAAAAGGCCTTCTCCCCAGCGCCGTTTTGATCAATTTATACTCTCCCCTCTCACAGTTAACAATTGGGTTGAGATGTAGGTTTATCAATTGTTTCAGATCGCAAAATTAGATCGATATGAGCTACTGTTTTGGGAGCTCACAGATGAGCGATCTGGTACAATTGATAACCTACATCTCGAATTCCCATGCGATCGAAGTATTGAAAAAAAAATTATCTCTCTATTCTGATCAATTTTACTGGACGAAGAGTTGGGTGAAGAGTTGGGTGATGGACCTTCAGAGCCGGATGAAGAGGTGAATGTGACCTTCAGAACTGGATGAAGAGTCGAATGAAGAGTCGGAGATCATCCGACTCTTCATTCGACTCTTCATCCGGCTCTGACGGTCCTTCATCCACATCTTCCCTTTTTTTTGATGGTCCTTCATCCAACTTTTTACTCAACTCTTTCTTTAGTAAAACATGTATCTTCATATTACCCTCTGTAAACCCTACTGGCACCAAAAGGAAAGAACCACCCTATTCTAGTCCTTAATGGAAATTTTTAGTTTACAATATGACTTTTTATTCCAACTTTTGTAATGCTTTAATTTTGTATAATTTAGGGTACATGAATTTTTAGTTTAAATGTCTTCCTCTGTTTTGGAAATTGTTTGTTCTGAAAAACATAGGGAAAAAAACTAGCTGACAGACAAAAAAAAAAAAAAAAAAACAAATGATACACGGACGTTTAATAAAGAGCCGTGTAGAAACGAGAAATAGTACACGGATTTTTGTTTAATTAACAGTGTAGAAAAATAATTTACACGGCTGTTTATATAAAAGTCTGTGTGTCTTTCTACACGGATTTATAGCTAAATATCTGTGAAAACAAAATAAAACAAAAATAATGGAAGGCTAAACCAAAAAAAATAAAACAAAAATTAGGAAAAAAAAAGAATTCTAAATGTCCGTGAAGAAAATTTATCTTTTATATTACACACGGTTGTTTATATAATTGTCCGTGTATAAATGTTATCTTTTATAAACGGCTACATATGTAAAAGTCCGTGTAGCTCTCGTAATGCTTTTTTTACACGGATTTATAGATTATCATCCGTGTAGAAAGGTTATTTTAGGGTTTGGAACTATATAAAAGGCCTTCTTCCGGCGCCGTTTTGATCAATTAATACTTCTCTCTCTCTCTCTGTATTGAATTGGTCTGATTTCTGCGCACAAGGAATGAGGCCGGATCTGAGATATAGCTTGGAAGTTAATTCGCATTCTCCTCTCTATTGCCAAGGTTAGTCATACATATATATATTTCCCTCTTCTTTATCTAATTTTCTGTTACTGATTAATATTGCTTAATTATTTCTGTCAATTATTATTTAATGCTTGATTTGTTAAGATAATGTAAATAATTAGTGTATTGTGGTCCAATAACCAACCTACTGATGCTTTTAGGTCCATGCCCGTTCAAAATTAATTCAATAGGGATTAATTTTGGATAGTCCCCCGTTTGGGACTACTCTTTGAATATTGTGTCTCATTTAGGATGTGAACACGTATTAGCGGGATTTAATTAGTATTTGAGGAAAGTTCGACAGTATTTCTCCTTATTGCTCCTACGAGTATGTGGTTTTTACGCATACTTGGGGAGTTAAGGAGAAATGCTGCCGAATTTTTCTCAAATACTAATTAAATCCCGCTAATATGTGTTCACATATGAGGCATAATATTCAAAGAGTGGGTTAGGATTGTAAACCGACCCTTTATAAGCCAAGAATTTGGAACAATATATATGCTGACCACCATATATGTTTAATTGGAATTTTTTTTTTACTTTAATTTACAGATGGATCGAAGTTGGATGTACGAATTGCGACGTGATAGTGCAGAATACTTGGCTCGCGTTGATGAGTTCCTAAAATTTGCTTAGAGTTATAGAGTGGACAGAAAAGATAACGACATCTTGTGTCCTTGTAGAGATTGTAAAAATTATATAAGATTTGGGGATTCGGAAGAAATTAGAGCTCATTTGATTTGTCGGGGATTTAAGAAAAACTATACATGTTGGTTTATGCATGGTGAGAAAATTGGGGAATGTAGTGGAACCAATAGAAATTTTGTTTTGGACGAGAATGATGATAATGTAGAAACTGTTGATAATTTTGAATTTGAATGCAACGATGATTTTGAGAATGTCGAAAAATTTCGATAATGCTGGGCTTGATTGCAACGAGGATGATGAGGTGGAGATTGATGAAAATGCAGAATACAATTTTACTGAGAATCTAGAGGACATGTTACGTGATGTGGAAGATGAAATTAGTGATAAAAATTTTAAAAAAATTCAGTATCTGTCTAATGAATCTAAAAAGCCGTTATACCCGGGTGTACCAAATTTACAAAACTATCAGCTGTGTTGAAATTATTGAACTTAAAAGCAGACAACGGTTGGAGCGATAAGAGTTTCACGTCCTTATTAAAGCTTTTACGAGAGATGCTCCCAGATAACAACGAGTTACCCTGTACAATATATCAGGCGAAGAAGTTGATCTGTCCAATGGGTTTGAAGATTGAAAAAATACATGCATGTCCGAATGACTGTGTATTGTACCGTGGCGAGTACGAGGCCATGCATGTTTGTCCTAAATGCGGTGTTTCACGGTATAAACGCAAGGACCAGGACACTGACGATTGTGATGGAGGAAAAAAGGCAAGGCCTCCGGCTAAGGCGGTGTGGTATTTCCCGATAATACTGAGATTCAGACGGTTATTTGCAAATCCCAAAGATGCGAAATTGTTGCGTTGGCATGAAGAAGAGCGCAAAAGAGATGGTAAACTAAGACACCCTGCTGATTCAATTCAATGGAGAAACATTGATAGACATTTCGAAGGATTTGGTGGCGAATCACGAAACCTTAAGTTAGGGGTGAGCACAGACGGAATGAGTCCGTTTGGAAGCATGAGCAGTCAGCACAGCACTTGGCCAGTTCTTATATGCATCTACAATCTTCCTCCTTGGTTGTGCATGAAACGCAGGTACATAATGATGTCATTACTAATCCAAGGACCCAGACAACCCGGAAATGACATAGATGTGTATCTCGCACCATTAATTGAGGACCTCCAGAAATTGTGGAGGGATGGCGTCCGGGTGTGGATGCGTACGGCAAAGAGCAATTAATTTGCGGGCCATGGTATTCTGCACCATAAATGATTTCCCCGCGTACGGGAATTTATCGGGTTAAACTTGTAAAGGAGCAAAGGCGTGCCCCATCTGTGAAGATGACACGCAGGTGCTGAGGTTGAAAAATTGTAAAAAGAATGTTTTATGGGGCACCGTAGGTTTCTTCCTATTAATCACCCATACCGTAAGAAGAAGAAGGTATTCAACGAGAAAATTGAGCTTGGAGTGGCACGTCGTCCGTTAGATGGGAAGAATGTCTTCATGCGGGTTTAAAACCTTGCTGTTGTTTTTTGGAAAACGTGCCAAACCACCACCGAAAGATATTTGGAAAAAGAAGTCCATATTTTGGGAGCTACCATACTGGGAATATTTAGAAGTGAGACATTGCCTAGATGTCATGCATGTTGAAAAAAATGTCTGTGACAGTTTGATTGGCACATTATTGAACATTTCGGGGAAGACGAAAGACGGTCTTAAAGTTCGAGAAGACATGAAATTAATGGGGAATACAACCCGAGCTTGCACCGCTGAATGTGTATTTTTGGTATTGGAATATGTGGGGTCAATTTTGTAATACACTCTATGCTTTAAATTTATAAACCTTAATACCAATGATAGATTGGTTGCAAGCATACAACCTATCCTTGTAGTAAAATAGGTATCGATCCAAAGATAACGGAGAAATTACTTTTACTTAAATAATTAATTCTAAATAATGCAATTAAAGTAAAGGGGGGGGTTTTGTTGAAAACTGGAATGGTGGGTTCAATACCCGAATTGGAGTTTAAACAAAACAAAACAATTCTAAACAAATAATAAAAGGAGTGTGTAATCAAAAGATGGAATCTAAGGGCTATCGGCTCTCAATCCCTTGATTAAATTCACATTTACTTGGTTTCTAAATTCATGTTTGTTATTTTGGGGTTTCTAAACCTAATATGTCAAAAAGGGTCACTTTCGTGAATTAATGACGTGTCTAGATAGTTCGGATTTCACGATTAAGTCCCTCATCCTAATTATCTAGACCATAACCTTATGTTTAGCCTAATTTAATCCCAAATTTCGACACTTCACGATTAAGTCCTTCATACCAAAATTCGGTTCAATTTTAGGGGTCCCAATTGAATATGAGGCTTCACGATTAAGTTCTTCGCCTCAATTCAACCATTGTTCTTGTGGTTCCGGACTAAGAAATAGATTTGGTCATTTCTAATCTTAATCCTAAAATTATTCATGCAAGTAATTCGGTTTTATCAATTCTTTGATCCTAACACCTTAAGTTGTTTAAACCCAAGCGGGACACTAATTAATAATTCACAAATTACTCAAGCACATGAATTATAAAATCACCAAGAACAAACAATTAACAAACAATCATCACATAGAAATATTATCCAAGTAAACTAGAATCTAATACAAGTTCATGATTTTAGCCTAAGCCCCTAGAGAGGAATCTAGCCCCTCATGGGTGCAATAACATCCAAGAGAAAGAAAAGAGTAAACATGACTAAAACTAGATAAACAAATAGAGAAGAGAATACACCAATCTCCTAGTTTGCTGCCCTTGTCTTTAATGTCTGCTCGCTCGAATCAAGCCTTCAACCGTCAATCCAAAAGCTCTTGATCTTGTGAAGAGGAGAGAATAAAAATGGAGAGGTTTTGAATAATAAGAACTTAGGAGCAAGGTGGAAGAAGAGATCCCCTTCTCCTGCTTGCCTCTCCCCTCTTTAATAGCCAATTTCGTCACTCCCCTAATCAATCCGAAATCTGGCAGCAGTTATGAGAAGATCCCTCAAAATCAGGCTGAATTGGCGCTGGTGCGGCCTTTGTGCGGCCTTCACAAAATCCGTGCGGCCCTCTGGTTTGTGCGGCCCGCATTTTTGGTTTGTGCGGCCCGCATTTTCTGTTTGTGCGGCCCGCATAGAATTCCTTAAGGCCGCACGACTGGCCGCAATACTCTCTGACTTGACTGAGCAAAACTTGTAGATTTCCGACTTTTTAATTTCGGATGAATTTAATTTTGTGCGGCCCGCATAAAATTCATGCGGCCCGCACAAACTCGCAGAATTGCTCCTTTTTGCTTGATTCCTACAAATTAGACAAGGCAACAGCAGTAAGTAACTTGCGTTCTCGAATGAAATTCTCTATTAAACTAGGGGTTAAAACATAGGGATGCTAATGAGCCGAGCGGCTCTATGAGCCAATGAGGTCGAACGGCTCAATAAATTGTACCGAGCCGGGGTCCTAAACACATAAAGCCGAACTCGACTCGGCTCATATTTAATCACTCAAACGGGCCGAGCCGAGCCGAGCCCGAGTTGGCTCATGAGCCGAGAGTCTCTTCTTCCATTTCTTGTCCGTCTGCGCTCTCTCTCTACTCTCTAAGTTATTTGTATTACTGAACCAACGACAAACAAGCAAAAAGCATTAAGTACTATTCAATATGTATTGCCAATATTTCCATTATAGAATTGTAATAGTCAACCCTATGCCAAACGCCAAGCAATAATCAAGCATCATTAGCAGATCTTTAGTTGGCTACAAACCAATATATAGGCATTAATCAATGGCTACTTTGAGTTCAAACAATGTGCATGACTTCTTCAGTGGGACTACGTCATCAAAACAACATATATATCAGATCAACTTAGGTAATATATAACAAGGAGAATATATATGTGATTCTAAGGATGATCTTTAGTTTGAAGTCTGGCGAATCACCATCTGTGCTGATGAGATTTCTTCCTGGCGCAGAAGGGTCATGGTGGTGGTGTGTCCCGCGTGCAAGTCCCAATAATTTACAAAAAATATCAAACAACGAAGAAAGAAAAAGCCCAAATATGGTCTGAGCCGGCTCGCGAGCCGGGCCGAGCCGAGTCAAGTATTTACATGAGCCGCAGCGAGTTGAGCTCTTTCTTTCAAAATCGAGCCGAGTCTGAGCCGGGCCCTTATGCTTCTCTCATTGAGTCCGAGCCGAGTCTGAGCCGAGTCAGGCTCATTAGCAGCCCTAGTAAAACACAAGAAATTTGGTACAATTTAGAGGTAAAACCTTAACCGAAAGTGTATACAATTGAGGCTTATCAAAATCCCCCAAGCTTAAACCTTGCTTGCCCTCAAGCAAAAATCTAAACCTAGGTATGAGTCCGGTTCTAAACTAACCAAATTCCACGAATGTTCCTAAGTGCGAAAAATTCACATGATCTTGCTATCGTTAAAAACTTCGAGAATCCTTTTGATCAACAATTCGGACTTTCCTTGATCAACTTTAATTCACCCCACAACTTGATCAATCAAATTTCATATTCAAAGATGCCTTAATATTTGCAAGAATTAATCATTTGGATTTATCAATGTTTCATTCTTCCACCAAAAATATGCCCTCATTTTGTGGTGATTTATCTTTTTCGCCCCCCCAAGCTTGGGCTAGAAAGTTGTAAATTTTCGCGTGTTGGTAGCATGCAAAATTCTATTTTATGTTTCTTTTTGTTGCTATTTTTGACACTATGATCTTTATCCTTAATACAAAACCGGCTAGTTATGAGTAGTTAACCATACCCAACCGTTTTAATTCAAAAGTGCAATTGCATGCTCTTGGTTCAATCCTTCCATGACAGGAACTCACACTTGTGGTGTAAACTCGGCCATTTATCGGGTGAACTAGCGGAGCAAAGTGTCAAGGACTCATAACCATAAGTACGTCATGTCGCCGTAACATAGGTAAGCGAGTCCGAGTTGAATTTTCACAAATTTTTCATTAAAATCATTTCATCAACTTAAGCAAAAATACCATGAATACACGTATCCAAAGGTATTCTTTCATACCTATGGATATTACAACCTTTCTTTCATTTGTAAATCCCAATTTCCCAATTAGAAAAGTATACCTTGGTTTCAAAATACTTTCTCGATAAAATCCAATTTTTCATTTTTTCAAAATCCTAAAACATCTCATCCAATGCAATTCTTTGATCAAATATGGGGTTATTTCAAATTTTTCAAAGTCATCCAAATTATAACAAAAAATTTCAAACAAGTCCTTAATTCTAGCAATCACACAAATTTCTCGCCTAAAAAATGCAATTTTGCGAAAAATTAAACATGTCCTAAATGCAGATACAATTTTTCTTCCGATCCCCCCCAAGCTTAAACAAAGCATTGTCCTCAATGCAAACATTCACACAAGAAGGAATAAAAAGGAAGAAAAATAAAACTCACAAAGTGGTGGAGAAGGCGAAAGTGGAAAAGGAGGCTAAGGCGCCTCACTACGGCGGTGGTGTGCCGACTGCCCTCTTGGGAACTGCATTGCGTTGGCGACGGCGGCGGCGCTCATGTGGTGGAGTGGGCGGTTCCTCATTGGGTTCGATGCCAGAGTTCTCGAAGGTTTGTTGAGCGTACCACCGTGCTAGTTGTGCATCTTCCTCGGCTTGGTGGAGAGGTTCTTCGAAAGAGTCCACGCGGAGGTTGATGCTGTTTAATTGAGAGGTGATATCGGAGTAGTTTTGCGTCCAGGTTTTGTTCATCTCAACCAAGTAGTCCATGAGTTCTTGGTTGGAAGGACCGGCAAGCGCGGGTTGAGCAGGGACGTCTTGCGCAGCAGGTGGTGGTGGATGAGCGGTGGCCTCTAGACCTAAAATGATGGTTCGTCCGTCAGATTCCAAGTGGAAAGCAGCAGTGGGTCAAGGACTGTGGTGAGAGGTAAGCGGTAGCCATAGTCGCCCGGGCCATCACTTATCCAGAAAGTGTCGTCGGGCGAGCGTCGAAGGAGCTGCATGTGCTGGAGGCTTGAGAGATCAAGAGTGATGGGGCCTTCGAGCGGAGTGTCCGGAATGTTGACGCCTAAGGCACGGGCGATTTTGGTGATCACCCCGCCACAAGAGATGCTGCCGTTGGTCCGGTGTTCGGTGGCTGCAGAGTGGAGATGCTTGGCGAGGTAGTACCCGAAATGTGGTTGGAAGTGCATCTCTTCATTGTTCCTGCGCAACATACAATAGAGATAGAAATTTTCGGGCTTTTTAAAGCAAGAGCTAGTCTCACCTCGCCCAAAAAGGGTAAGTGCCAAAACACGTTGAATGTAGCGGAGTGCCGGATGCTTAATGAGGTGAACCCGTTGAGCATTGAGTGCGCAATGCCGATCAATGAGTTCGGCTCGGAAACTGGGTTCGGACATGTCGGATTGGAAAGTGCATGTCTCGTTCATAGCGTAAGCATCGGTGGTGGGTAGTTGGAGATGATCCATAAGGTCGGTTGCGGTCATTGTGAAGAACTGGCCACCAATGCGGAAGGTGATGAGACTTGGGCCCTGTCAAAGTCGAAGGTGGAGAGAAACTCGAGGGTGATGCCTCGGAAAGTTTGGCATGGGGAGGATAGAAATGCCACAGGCCGATGCGTTCGGTTAGCATCTTGACAGAGTCGAGAAGACCGAGTTCCCGGAGGGTAGGGATGTCAAAACATCGAGAGGAGTGGAGCACTCGGTTGTTGAGAAGGTGTTCGAGACGCTCACGGTACTTTAATGCCAAAGGTTCTGCCTCGAAACCCTCAAAGTAGATTGCAAGGGGTAAGGTGGTAGGTATGGTTCATTAAGCCCGCTTGATTCGCCGGGCCCTTCAGTCCCCTTTTGTCGCTTTGGATTTATTCGTGGAGGCATCTGCAAAAATAGATGAGAGAGAGAGGGTGGTGTAGCTACACGGTACCAAGGTGTAGTAACACAATGGAAGAAAAGAAAAATGAAAAATGAAAATGAAAATTTCAAATTTTTGTGGGCAACAGAGACTTCTGCGGCCTGTCGTGCGGGCAGTTCAAATTTTTGCGGCTCGCAGAAATTAATTTGGTTAACCCGGAAGGAAAAATTGGGCAACAGAGACTTGTGCGGCCTCTCGTGCGGGCAGTTGAAAATTTCGTGCGGCCCGCACAAAACCAAAAAATTACAATGGACAGAAAAACGGCTGAAAATTTCGTGCGGCCAACGGTACCCGCACAATCGAGAAAATTTCTGAAAATGCTCTGTTTTGGCCGAACTTAGGGTTTGAGTTAAAGTTTACCAAATATTAGTGAGTTTTTAACAAAATTTGGTGTAGATCGGTTGAGACTAAGAAGAGAGAAGGAAAAGAGAGAAATCTAACCTTTTGGAAGCGAAAAACGAAGAGGGTTGCGAAGAACTCGGTGTAGAGGCGAAGAGACACCGGTTCTAAGAGGGAGAGAAGGAGAGCGGCACCGTGAGAGAGGAGTAGTGAGTCCGGCGGCAGGGCAGTGGTGGAGATCTGCAAAGGAGTGGAGAAGAAGGAGAGAGGGTGGCTACAAGGGGAGGGAGAGAGTTAGAGGGAGAGAGTTAGGGTTTGTAGAGAGAAAAAAAACGAAAATAGAAAGGGTGGGAGAGAAAGGAAGGGAGGGGGTCGGGTTTAAAAGAGGAAAAACGGGGGTTTCCAAAAATCGCGCCCATTCAATGTGCCAACTGTTCATCTCATATGCGGCCCGCAAAATTTTTTTTTTTTTTTTTCGGTGTCATAGAAGATTCGTGCGGCCCGCATAAATCAAGGTGCACCCCGCAAAACCCTCTGACTCAGAAGAGTTTTTTTTTTTTTTTTTTTAACAGGTGAGATTCGTGCGGCCCGCATAAATCATTGCACCCGCACAGTAGGCCGCAGAACTCTCTGTCTGGAAAAAGGTAAAGATATTTTTTTTTTTTTTTTTTACACAGACCCGCACAAAAACATTGAACCCCGCATAAGCACCCGCAGAACTCTCTGTTTCGTAGCAGGAAAATAGAAAAAGTGTCAAAGGTAAAAAAAATAAAGTAGAAAAACTTGGGTTGCCTCCCAAGAAGCGCTCGGTTTTAGTCGAGAGCTCGACTCAGTGACGCTTAAATCGGAGATGGGGGATCGGCAAGGGTCATGATTTCTTTTTCGCCGATTGCTTCGTGTCGATAGAAATGCTTGAGTCGCTGGCCGTTCACCTTGAATGATCCGGTTTTCTCGCTCCAAATTTCAACGGCTCCATGATCATAGACTCTTTGCACTTGATATGGCCCGTTCCACCTAGATTTCAATTTACCAGGAAATAATCGAAGACGGGAATTGAATAAGAGAACAGTGTCACCTACCTGGAAGTGCCTTCTCGCAATGTGTTTGTCATGCCAACGCTTGGTTTTCTCCTTGTATAATTTGGCATTTTCGTAGGCATTTAGGCGTAACTCCTCCAACTCGTGAAGATCAAGGATTCGTTTTTCTCCGGCGGCTTTCATGTCCAAATTGAGCGCCTTGATGGCCCAATAGGCTTTGTGTTCCAATTCAACTGGCAAATGGCAAGGTTTACCATAAACAAATTTAAAAGGAGTCATACCTATGGGTGTTTTGTAGGCCGTTCGGTAGGCCCAAAGTGCTTCATCGAGTTTGAGAGACCAATCTTTCCGTGTTCCATTCACCACCTTTTGCAAAATACTTTTAATCTCCCGATTGGAAACTTCGACTTGGCCGCTTGTTTGAGGGTGATAAGGTGTGGCCACCTTGTGCTTGACACCGTATTTGAGTAAGAGATTGTCGAATTGGCGGTTGATGAAGTGAGAGCCACCATCGCTAATCACCACTCGAGGCACCCCAAACCTAGGAAAAATGATTTTTTAAAAAGTTTCCTTACCACAGCAGAATCGGCGGTTGGACTTGCCACGGCTTCGACCCACTTGGAGACATAGTCGACCGCGACAAGAATGTACTTGTTGTTGCAAGAGCTAGGAAAGGGTCCCATGAAGTCTATTCCCCAAACATCAAATAGCTCTACCTCAAGAATTCCATTAAGAGGCATCTCGTGTTTTCGAGAAATGTTGCCGGTTCGTTGGCACTTATCACATTTTAAGACAAAATCTCTCGCATCTTTGAAAAGGGTCGGCCAATAAAACCCGGCTTGAAGCACCTTTGCCGCAGTTTTATTAGTCGATGCATGTCCACCATAGGCGGAAGAGTGGCAACATGATAGAATTTGCGAAAACTCTTCTTTCGGCACACAACGCCGATGAATCCCATCGATCCCCAATTTAAATAGTAAAGGCTCATCCCAATAATAATGTTTCACATCCGACAAGAACTTTTTCTTTTGTTGATAAGTAAGTTCCGGCGGTTTGACCCCACATGCAAGAAAATTTACAAAGACGGCATACCATGGTAATTCGGAGATTGAAATTGCACAAAGGTGTTCGTCTGCAAATGAGTCATCGATCGGGAGTTCGCCTTCTATTGGTTCAGATTTGAGTCGGGATAAATGGTCCGCCACAGAATTTTCGGTACCTTTCTTGTCTTTAATCTCCAAATCAAACTCTTGGAGTAGCAAAATCCATCGGATGAGGCGGGGTTTGGCGTCCTTTTTAGTGAGGAGATATCGAATCGCCGCATGATCTGTGTAAACAATCACCTTGGATCCCACCAAGTAAGGTCGAAATTTATTGATGGCGAATATCACTGCTAGAAGCTCTTTTTCGGTGGTTGTGTAGTTTAATTGAGCCTCATCTAAGACCTTGCTTGCATAGGATATGGCGTGAGGTTTGGTGCCGGTTCTTTGTCCCAACACGGCTCCGACTGCATAATCGCTAGCATCGCACATGATTTCAAACGGCAAATCCCAATTTGGTGGTTGAAGAATGGGAGCCGAAACAAGGGCCTTTTTGATCCTACAAAAAGCATCAACACAACTTTCATCAAAAATAAATTCAGCATCCTTCATTGTCAAATTTGTTAAAGGTTTGCAAATTTTTGAAAAATCTTTAATGAAACGGCGATAAAATCCCGCATGCCCTAAGAAGCTTCGCACATCCTTCACATTTGTCGGATTTGACAATTTTTCAATGACTTCCACCTTCGCTTTGTCTACCTCTAAACCTCTTGATGAGACCACGTGTCCCAACACTACCCCTTGCTGCACCATAAAGTGGCATTTTTCCCAATTGAGCACCAAATTGACTCGTTCGCATCTTTCTAAAACTTTAGACAAGTTAATCAAACATTCATCAAAGCTAGTACCATAAACCGAAAAATCATCCATAAAAACTTCCATTGAATTTTCAATCAAATCAGAAAAGATAGCCATCATGGCTCTTTGGAAGGTGGCGGGGGCATTACACAAACCGAATGGCATCCTTCGGTACGCAAAAGTACCGTAAGGGCAAGTAAAAGTGGTTTTCTCTTGGTCATCAGGGTGTATTGGTATTTGGAAGAAACCACTATAACCATCTAAATAGCAAAAATGAGAATGAGTAGCGAGTCTTTCAAGCATTTGATCAATGAAGGGTAGTGGGAAATGATCTTTTCGTGTCGCGTTGTTGAGCTTGCGATAATCGATACACATCCTCCATCCGGTCACTACCCTTGTTGGAATCAACTCACCATTCGTGCCCTTTGTAACTGTTGTGCCACTCTTTTTCGGGACCACATGGACCGGACTTACCCATTTGGAGTCAGAAATCGGGTAAATGATGCCAGCATCGAGGAGTTTGAGAATTTCCTTCTTGACCACCTCCTTGAGATTCGGGTTGAGCCTTCTTTGGGCTTCAATCGAGGGTTTGTGATCATCTTCCATCAAGATGCGATGCATGCATAGGTTAGGATTAATTCCGGTCAAGTCATCTATGGTGTACCCTATGGCTTTTTTGTGTAACTTGAGTTCATGGAGAAGTCGGTTTGTTTCATCTTGGGTTAGGGCGGAGTTGACAATAACTGGATAGGTCTCATTGGGCCCGAGGTATTCGTATCTAAGAGTGGGAGGTAAGGGTTTCAGTTCAAGTTTGGGTGGTTTGGGAGAATTGGAGCTGTCAGGGTTTTCTGCGGGTTGATGCGGCCCGCACAAATTGTTTCAGGTTCATGGGAGTTGTCACACAATTGGGACTTTCTTGCGGCCCGCATAAAATTTCGTGCGGCCCACAAAACCTCGCTGCCAGGAGCTTGTTCTGTTTTAGCTCCTTTTTCGCCCAAGATCTCGTCCAGATTTTCGTTCAGCTGTTCACCATTTGTTACCGCATCAGTCTGGGCAGCAATAATGGTATCCAAGACATCAATCCTACAAATTGTGTCATTATCATTAGAAGGGTATTGCATAGATTTGAAAACATCGAAT